>CAUYPO010005419.1:0-22910 GCA_963574435.1 Cheirogaleus major
TTGGGGAGACACCATTCATCCTACTCCAAAAGGAAAAATATGACTTACTCTCTATACCATAAATATCTTCCTTACTCTAATATTTTTTTTTTTTTTTTTTTTTTGAGACAGAGTCTCACTCTGTTGCCCAGGCTAGAGTGATTGCCATGGCTTCAGCCTAGCTCACAGCAACCTCAAACTCCTGGGCTCAAGCAATCCTCCTGCCTCAGCCTCCTGGTAGCTGGGACCACAGGCATGTGCCACCATGCCCGGCTAATTTTTTCTATATATTTTTAGTTGGCCAATTAATTTCTTTCTATTTTTAGTAGAGACGGGGTCTCACTCTTGCTCAGGCTGGTTTTGAACTCCTGACCTTGACCGATCCGCCCGCCTCGGCCTCCCAGAGTGCTAGGATTACAGGCATGAGCCACCGCGCCCGGCCATTACTCTAATATTTTTTAAAAAGGGAATTTATAGGCCAGATGACTAGAAAGTCAAAAGATGAATCCAGGAGCTAAAACAATGTCATCACTGCATTGTTTCCTTCTCTCCATATTCTGGCTTTGTTTTCCTCTGTATTGGATTTATTCTCAAGCCAGCTCACTTCAGGTGCTGGCAAAGATGGGTCCCAACATCCTCCTAGGTTCATGTCCTCTTCACAGATTGTGATCCTAGCAAAAATAAAAACTACTTTCCTGATAGTTCCAGCAAAATACCTGAAGAATGCTCTCACAGACCTTGCTTGACTTGTCTCTGAAACTATCACTGTGGCCAGTCAGGGCCATATAATAACTTAGTTGGCCAAACCTGGGCCCTAAGCACACCCATGATGTTGGAAGGTGGGAATACCCCACCTGAACCACAGGAACTAAGAATGGAGTAGGGATGGTGCCCAGGAGATTCTTGGGAAGCAAAAAACACATATCCATTATTCCTTCAAAAACTGACAATAAACAAAACAAAAACTGACAATAGCTTAATGTTGTCCTCATAGTTGATCGATAGTCTAGCTGCACATAAAAATTCTAGGTTTATGATAATTTTCTTTCAAAACATCAAAAACAATATTTCCTTGTTTTCTTTTTCCCAACATTTTATTATGAAAAATTTCAAAGTACAGAAATGTTGAAAGAATTTTATAGTGGACACCTTTTTACTTACAACCTATGTTCTACAATTAAAAATATAATACATTTGTTTTAACAAATACCTATCCATCCTACCAATCCCTGTCTTCATCTGTTGACCTATCTTATTTTTTATGCATTTTATTTTATTTATTTATTTTTGAGACACAGTCTTACTTTGTTGCCCAGGCTAGAGTGAGTGCCGTGGCGTCAGCTTAGCTCACAGCAACCTCAAACTCCTGGGCTCAAGCGATCCTACTGCCTTAGCCTCCCGAGTAGCTGGGACTACAGGCATGCACCACTATGCCCGGCTAATTTTTTGTACATATATTTTTAGTTGGTCAATTAATTTCTTTCTATTTTTTTTAGTAGAGACGGGGTCTCGCTCTTGCTCAGGCTGGTTTCGAACTCCTGACCTTGAGTGATCCGCCGGCCTAGGCCTCCCAGAGTACTATGATTACAGGCGTGAGCTACCGCGCCCGGCCTTTATGCATTTTAAAATAAGTTGCAGTGACCACAACACTTTACTCTCAAACACTTCAGCATGCATATTGTTATGTAGAGTTCAATATTTGTTTATATTTTCATTTAAGATAAAATTTATACACAAGAAAATGTACAAATATTGAGTGTACCATTCAATGAGTTCTGACACTGCAATCCAAATTTAAATCAAGATATGGAACATTAGATGTTCCCTCACATCTCCTCCCAGTAAATCCTGCACCTACCCCCTCCAGACATAACCATTGTTCTGATTTTTATTTTTTATTATTTAATTTTCTTTTTTAACAGAGTATCGCTCTGTTGCCCTGGCTAGAGTGCTGTGGCGTCAGCCTAGCTCACAGCAACCTCACACTCCTGGGCTCAAGTGATCCTTCTGCCTCAGCCTCCTGAGTAGCTGGGACTACAGGTCTGCGCCACTATGCCTGGCTAATTTTTTCTATTTTTAGTTGTCCAGCTAATTTCTTTCTATGTTTAATAGAGACGGGGTCTCACTCTTGCTGAGGCTGGTCTGGAACTCCTGATCTCAATTGATCCTCCCGCCTCAGCCTCCCAGAGTGCTAGGATTACAGGTATAAGTCACCACGTCCGGCCCATTGTTCTGTTTTTTTTCCACCATAAACTGATTATGACTGTTTTGTGACTTCATGTAGATGAATTCACACAGTATTCACACTTTATCATAACATTCTTTTATTCACTGTGTTTTTGAAATTCATTCATGTTTTACTCTGTATCTATTCTATTGTATAAATATATCACAGTTTATCCATTCTCCCACTGACAGACACATGGGCTGTTTCCAGTTTTCAACTATTATGAATAAGGGTATTATAAACATTCTTGTACACACCTTTTGGTAGACATAGTTTTCATTTCTCTTGAATAATACCTAGGAATGGAGTTGCTGAGTCATACAGTAAGTGTAGATTTCATTTAAGGAACATCCAGATCTTTTCCCAAGTGGTTGCGTTACCAAACCAAACTGGGTCTATTTGCCTGTGTACAACAGAAAGTCAAATGCCAAAGCACCAGAGTTTTGTAGAGAAAGGTTTATTGCAAGGTGACTGAGCAAGGAGACAGGAGTCAGGCTCAAAGTTATCTCCCTGTACCATCCTTAACACAGAATATTTAAGGGAGAGATTTTTGGGGAAGGGTTTGGGGTTGGTTATTGATTGGTGGAAGGTAAGGGAAAGTTTGGAAAGTCCCCTGGGCATGCACCATTGTCTTTTCATGCCTCTTCATGGGTTGCATGTACAAATTTGGGAGAAGTTAGTATGAAACAGGCAGCAGAAATTTTGGCTGTGACATGAGCATGCTTGTTTTGCACAGATTCCTATTGGCCATATTGGTTCTAGCCACTTTTAGCCAGTTTGAGGAGGGGGCCTTTAGCAATCTGTTTTTCTTATCTGTCTTCCTGCAAGATAAGCTCAAGCATTCCTCTTAGTCACCATTTTCTTTAACCCTTGGAGCACGGATTCAGTTGTACCGTTTTATAGTCCACCAACAGTGTATGAGAGTTCTGGTTGCTCTGCATCCTTGCCAACATTTGATGTTATCAGTCTTTTTAATTTTAGCCATACTGGTGAGTATATAGCGATATATTTTTCTTTTTTTTGAGACAGAGTCTCACTTTGTTGCCCGGGGTAGAGTGCCATGGTGTCAGCCTAGCTCACAGCAACCTCAAACTCCTGGGTTCAAGTGATCCTCCTGCCTCAGCTTCCCGAGTAGCTGGGACTACAAGCACATGCCACCATGCCTGGCTAATTTTTTCTATATATTTTTAGCTGTCCAATTCATTTCTTTCTATTTTTTAGTAGAGACGGGGTCTCGCTCTTGCTCAGGCTGGTCTCGAACTCTTGAGTTCAAATGATCCACCTGCCTCGGCCTCCCAGAGTGCTAGGATTACAGGTGTGAGCCACCACGCCTGGCCTCACGATATTTAATTTTTAGTGCAGTTTTCACTTCCCTAATGTTTAATCATTTTGAGCACTTTTTTCCTGTGCTATTTATATATCTTTTTTTGCATAGTGCCTGATCAAATCTTTGGCTCAACTTAAAAAATATATTATCTTTTATTAATAAGTTGTAGGGATTCTTTGTATGTTCTTAATTCTAGTCTTTTGTCAAATATATGTTTTGGAAAATATTTTTTCCCAATTTGTGGCTTGTCTATTCATTTTCTTAAGAATGTTTTTTCTTTTTTTTTTTGAGACAGAGTCTAGCTCTGTTGCCCAGGCTAGAGTGCCATGGCGTCGGCCTACCTCACAGCAACCTCAAACTCCTGGGCTCAAGCAATCCTTCTGCCTCAGCCTCCTGAGTAGCTGGGACTACAGG
Source organism: Cheirogaleus major (assembly GCA_963574435.1). Taxonomy (NCBI): domain Eukaryota; kingdom Metazoa; phylum Chordata; class Mammalia; order Primates; family Cheirogaleidae; genus Cheirogaleus; species Cheirogaleus major. Next base: position 3,948 of record CAUYPO010005419.1, read on the forward strand.
CATGTGCCACCATGCCCGGCTAATTTTTTCTATATATTTTTAGTTGTCCAACTAATTTCTTTCTATTTTTTTAGTAGAGACAAGGTCTCGCTTTTGCTCAGGCTGGTTTGGAACTCCTGACCTTGAGCGATCCTCCTGCCTTGGCCTTTCAGAGTGCTAGGATTACAGGTGTGAGCCACTGCGCCTGACCTGGATCTTCTCTTTTTCCTTATTGTATCTAATATTTTTTTGCTTGTTTCAGTATGTCCTTTCAATCTGAAGATTCATGGCTGTCTTAGCTTTGGCATATTTTCTTCAATGATTTCTGCAAGTAACTTCTATTCATGTATTTCCTCTGGGCTCTTTCTGGAACATCTATTGGCCAGATCTTGAACTGGGATGAGATCTTTAGGTCTTTAATATTTTCTAGTCTTTATCTTTCTCTTTTTTTTCTAATGTCATATTTCCACCAGTTTTTAAGTGTGGCAAGCTTATTATTAATTTCCAAATGCTCTTTTTTGTTCTCTAGTGGTTCTTTATTTGTAGCATCCCTTTCTGATTTTATATATTGTCTTCTAAAATATCCCTGAGAATACTAATTAGAGGTTTGAAAAATTCTTTTTCTGTTTCCCAAATTGTTTGTGTGTAGTCAGCTTTTATTTTTGCTTCTGGCTTTTAAAATTTTTATGTAGCTGACTTCCTTTATGTGTCCAGTGATTTGGGGGTACCATTCTATGTTTTAAAAAAAAAGAGGAAATGAGCTGATTTTTCTGTGTGTTTCCTCTATTATTATATATAGGGCTGTTTTCCTGCTAGATAATTGTCCGGAAAACAGAAGAGGCTGACAGGAAGTTCTGTGTTCCTGAGTAGAGCTTGCTAAACAGGGAGGCTTCCCCTTAGGATAAAAGGGCAGAAGCCAGAGAGAAGAGTGCTTTAACTGGGCTTCCAACACTCACCTTATCATCGGTTTATGAGCATTTAGTTAAAAACTATTGTCTGCTGATTATCCTCCTCCCATTCTCTTAGCAGTTCTGGCTTTGTTCATTTGAAAATTATTTACTGTTCTTTTTAATTGTGTATTGTTAGTGACGGGAGACAAATGCATGTGCTCAGGCTGCCATCTTGAACCAGAGTTTCATTCTATCTTTTCTAAATTATTTTCTGCTCTTTCTAAATGTGCATATTTCATCCTATTTAGGTTGATATCTTTACTGTCTCATGAATACAGCAGGCTAATGTCCATCTTCATGCCCTTAGTTATTATGTTTCCTTTTTCTGAAATTTCATTCTTCTCTTTTCCTCTCTTCTCCCACCTAAATCTAGTGAAATTCTTCCAGACTTTCAAAGCTTAACTTGAGCACACTTTCTTCATGAATCCTATTTACTATATAACCCAGCTTTCATTGATCTCCTACTTATCTTACTATTATCCAGCTCAATGCCTGTCATTCACAATCTTTTTTTTTTTTTTTTTCTGGTCAAGTGGAGCAGTGGGAGTACAATCTTAATTGTACAGTATAGTACTGCTCATTCTTTTTCAGATATTTATTATTGTGTTGGTAACTACTTAAAATTCTTTGGGAACAAGTATTTATTTTTCTTTAGCCTTCAAAACAGATAGTGCAGTGTAAATATATAGAGGTATTCAATAAATATTTGTAATTGATTAACTTCTCTACTGTTTGCAAAGAGGAGGTAGATAACTGCTTTTGTGTGTGGGTGTGTATGTGTGTGGAAACAGTAGGAAGACTGCCTTTGAATTGGAAGCTGAATTGGGGAAGCTTCATTTCAGGCAGAAAAAAAATGCTAATTCTTTTACATTAAGAAAAAAATGTAAGTTATATACCATACATATTGTTGAAACAAATGAAGCCAGAGTGGTTTGGGGAAAAGCAAAGTAGCAAAATGTGACTGAAAAATAGACCTTATTGTCTAGCGTTTCCACTGTGAGCGAGTTCTCCTAATACTGCTAACGGTGCAGCTTCAATTAAAAAGGAAAGAGGTTTAGAGGTAGAAAATGAGCAAATGATTTAGAAACAATATGCCTCTGGTAGTCATTAGTGCTGTTTACCAAGTATTAATGTATCTGCTTCACCTCGCTTCTCTGCACAGGTGGCAGGCTTGTACTTCCCTGATTTCATGAAGTCAGTGGTAGCCATTCGACTTGCTTTGGCCAAAGAAATGAGAGTGAGAGTGATGTCACTTCCAGGTGGAAGCTTTAAAAGCCAGGGGATTTTGTGGGATTTGCCATGTTTCTGTTTTCTGCCTCAGTGACCACTGAAGCATGCAATTCTCCATAATTCTGAATTCCTAAAAGTCTATAATGAATAGATTTCCTGCAAACCTGTGTGAGTGAATGATAAATCTTTCTTGTTTAAGCCATTGAGATATTGGGGGTTTTATTTCAGTATAATCTAGTCTAGGGGTCAGCAAACTATTGATATAATCTATAGACCAGCTAGCTGCCTGTTTTTGTACAGTTTTTTTGGAAAACAGGCACACATTTGTTTATGTATTATTTAGGGCTGCTTTCATGCTACAACCAAGTTGAGTAGCTGAAACAGATTGTATGGTTTGCAAGCCTAAACTATTTACTATTACCCTTTAAGAATAAGTTTGCTGACTTCTTACCTAGGCTATGCTGATTATGATAGAACTGGATGTCTTTGGTAAATGCCTTTATGTGGCTATGTTCTGTTTTGTACACAACACAAAGACGTTTATGGTAGCCAGCCTCTAAGATGACAGCTCCAGTGATTCTCATCCCCTGGTATTCGTACCCTGTGCACCCTTCCCACACTGAGTAGGGCTGACTTCTATAACCAATATGGAAGTGATAGAATAGGACTTCTTTGCCTAGGTCATAAAATATATTGTGGCTTCTATGTCCGTCTCTCTGAGATCACACACTCTGGGGGAAGCCAACTACCATGTTGTGAGGATACTCAAAAAGCTGTACAGAGAAGCCCACATGGTAAGAAACTGAGGTCTGCCAACAGTTGTATGACTCAAGCCTTCAGATGACTGCAGCCTCAGCCAATATCTTGACTGCATCCTCATGAACAACTCTGAGCCCAAATAGCCCAGTTAAGCTGCTCTTGAATTCCTGACCCATAATTATGAGATAATGTTTGTTGTTTTAAGCCACTACATTTTAGGGAGATTTGTTATTCAGAAATAGGTAACAACTACTGCAGTGTTCAAATGAAAAAGTATACTGGTGCTCTATATGTATGTATTTGCATGTAGGATTATATCTATATACAAACATGTATTATTACTAGACAAAGAATTTATGGAATCCTATAATTAAAGTATACTTATGTGACTATACATAAGTAGAATTACCCTAACAATGGAAGAAATTATTACACATGTATATATCTTTCTCATTCCCTTTTCAATATCTAATCTTTGTGTAATAGATGGTGGAGGGTGTACTGGAAAGGAAGACAAAATCCTAAAATATTTCAATTTGCCTTGCTATGTTAACTGCTGAAATTTGTCTTAAGTCCTTTGCATGTGGGAATAGGATAGAATAAATGGAGCAATCTTTTTATAATATTCTCACATTTTATTTCTAGGGGTGATAATGTGTTTCTAACAAAAGCATTAGAAGTTTACTTTTCCAATTTGTCTACTATAACCTTCCTGGACACCTTAAATGGAATAGTAAGAGCATTTTGACTTGTGAGAGTAGCATCTGCAATCAAGAAAGATCTTTGAAATGAAATTAGGAAATAGTCAAATAGCAAAAGTCAGTTGGAGCTATGTGTCAAGGAAAACTAAATAAAAATGCTTTTTGATAAATTGAGACAGGCAAAGATAATGGGCAAAAATTCCTTCTGAAATGGCACCAGCAGATTTGTTTGGACAGCAAACTGTACAGCTTGACCCAAAGTGTAAACAAAAGGTGTCTAATTAATATTTTTGGATAATGCTGGTGGGCATAAAGCATGAGAAGTGGGAAAGAAAAAGAAAAGGTAGGAGAGAGAAAGAAAAGAAGAAAGGAAAGGAGTAGAGGTTAAAAAATAAAGAAAATACATAATAGGATATAAGTTACTCACCTGCAAATTCCTCTGGTTCTTAACCCTGTTCCAAACTCTAGGACAATGGCTGTTTACCTGGCCAAATCTCATTTTTGAAGCCTACAACTTGCTTTAGGCCCTCAGTAAATATTCAACTATCTACCTGCAAGCAATTACTGACTTCTATAGTTTGGGCCTGTGTGAAGTTAGGGTCAGACTAAAGAAGAAATTACCAAGCTATCCTTTGACACCCTCAAAAAAAGGTAAGTAAAGCCCCTAAAACAAACATAGTTTCTCTTTTTAATATTCTTTTTTTTCATAACCATGAGGCTCTGTTGTGGATAGGAGGTCTATATGTGCTAGAGTATGTGCCGTGAAAATCCCTATTGGATTGTGCAATTTTATTAGTACATATTATCATAGTTATCTTAAATGGTAAATCCATAAGGTCAAAAGCTAGAGAAAAGGTCCTGGTGCTGCTGCTGTTAGGATCAAACTAAAGATCCTGAGTACCAGAACTAGTCCTGTAGAGTCTAAGCATAAACTTGTTCTGTGTAGGTGTTTATCATGCTTATTAAATTCTTAACCATAAATATGGCCCCAAATCAAGGCCCATATCTGATAAATGAAGGTACAAAATATTTGAGAACTCCTGAACAATCTACTGTGTTTGATGGTCATAAATATGGGAGGGGTGTTGAGAAAATGAGATTTTTACAAGAGAAGAACACGTGTGTACAGACAACATATTTTTTTTCTTTCTTTCTTTATTTCAGCATATTATGGGGGTACAAATATTATGGTTACATATATTGCCCATCCCCCCCCTTGAGGCAGAGCTTCAAACATGACCATCCCACAAACATTGCACATCTCACTCATTATGTTTGTATATGCCCATCCCCTCCTCCCCCCTCCCACCTGCCCGACACCCGATAAATGTTATTCCTATAGGTTCACTTAGGTGTTGAGACAACATATGTTTTAAAGGTAAAAGAGAAGGCCGGTTCTTTTTAAAATAGTGAAGAACAGTCATTAAATACTTTATTGGCTATCCTATGGTTATATAATTAGGGTAAGTATATGTTTGAGTAATCATTTTTTAACTTGGAACAAATGTAGGAGACTGGGATTTCTAGGGTTGGCATTTCTTAAGGTCAGAAGTTGACCTAGCGGCCCTCCTGAGCTAGTCTGGATTGTGTTTCTTCAGGAAGGAGCCTTGTACAGAATCTTTATAAGGTGTTATTTTATTAAAATGGTATAATGGTATAATTTAAAGCTCCAAAGGGAAACTAAGCAGATATTTTTAGTGAAGGTGCTATCATCATCATTCCACAAATCCCATTTGGTTTGAAGCAACCTAACCCCAAGTAAGCTGTTTCTAACTTAATGAAATATATTTCCACAGTTAGCAAGGCTAAATCTTAAGTGAGTTCTCTCTGACGTTTATCTGAATTTCATTGAGGAACGTTATGATAGTGACTTTAAAAAATTTTATTTCCTTTAATTAACCTTCCTATTTTACAGCCCTCCCAAGTTGCAGAGAAAATTGATCTAGAAGTGTTTTCTTTCTCCAGGACACATCGCTGCTATTTCTTGGCTCATCTCGCTAAGACCTGGCATAGTCCAATAGCACACAGTGTCATAGGATTTGCTCAGCTGTGACCAGGACCAGGTGTCTCCAATTCTATTTCAGAGTAGCTGAAACTAAAAACTTCATTTTTAACTTAACATCTGCTCCATCCTGTTTTTTCATGATTATTATAGTGGTGTAAAAATTCTTCAATGATGTCTTAGATATGACAACAAAAGCATAAGGAACAAATAGACAAATTGGATTTCATTAAAATTAGAAAACATTTGTGCTACAAAAGACACCACCAAAAAAGTAAAAAAACAACTCACAGAATGGGAGAAAAATATTTGTAAATCATGTATCTGACAGGGGACTTGTATCTAGAATAAAGAACTTCTATACCTCAATAATAATTTTGTTAAAAACCAATTTTTAAAAAATGGGCAAAAGTTCTGATAGACATTTTTCTAAAGAAAACAGAAAAATGGCCAGTCAATAAGCACATGGAAAGATGCTCAACATCATTAATTTTGGGGGAAGGGCAAATCAAAATCACCACAAACTACCACTTCAACCTAGGATGGCTATACTCAAAAAGACTTAAGAAGAATGTGGAGAAATTGGAACTCTTGTACAGTGCTGATGGGAATGTAAAATAGTGCTACCGACTTGGAAAATAGTCTGGCAATTCCTCAGATGGTTAAAGATAGTGTTAATTTATGACCCAGTAATTCCACTCCTAGGTATACACCCAAGATAATTAGAAACATATGTCTACAGGAAAACTTTTAAACAAATGCTCATAGTAGCGTTATTCATAATACCAAAAAAACAGAAACAACCTAACTGTCCATCAACTGATGGATGGATTGTCTACCCAAACAAGTGACTGAGGCAAAATATCAATCAGTGGAGGTTTCTTTTCTTTTTTTTGGAGACAGAGTCTCACTCTGTTGCCCAGGCTAGAGTGCCGTGGCATCAGCCTAGCTCACAGCAACCCAGTGGAGGTTTCTTAGGCCAAAGTTGAGAAGATGCCTGGGAAAAACACAAACTGCTGACAAAGCTGAAGCTATTTTTCAGAAGGTGACATTGAAAGTTTCAGTATTTAAAGGCATACAAATAAAAAGCTGGGGGTGGCTGATAGTGAGACAAAATGGTTACATTCTTGTGAGACAGAGGAAAATCTGCATTTTACATAAGATAGGCAAATGTTAGAGGAGAAACAAGGGAGTGAAGGAAGCATCAATTATACAGATATCCCTGGGTAGGTAGAAGACTGTCTTTGATCCTCTCTTATCTCTGTTGTGCACCTGTATAAACTTGCAATTCATTATTAGTGTGAAATCAAACAAACTTTAGTTTTAGAAGCTATACATAGTCCACAGACCCAGTTACAATTTCCATGTCCTTGCCTATGGGGGACCAGCAAGGAATTTCCTTAATGATCTGTGAGGCCAGTTCTTCAGTTTCCTGAGGTCTTTACCTTCTCTTTTGCATAAGGACTTGGAGGGGTGGTCCTGAGATTTTATTTTCTTTTTACAGAATAAACAAGGTATGGAATATCCATACAATGGACTATTATTCTACTATAAAAAGAAATTACTGCATAAATGAGCCTTGAAAACATTATGCTAAGTAGAGAAGCCAGTCACAAAAGACCACATATTGAATGCCTCCATTCATATGAAATTCCAGAAAAGGCTATAGCCATAGAACATAAATAAGTGGTTGCTGAGGGTTAGGAGAGAGGAAGAAGGGGAGGGACTGCTAATGGGTACAGGGTTTCTTCTAGGGGTGATGATAATGTGACGGTTGCATAACACTGAAAAACCATTGGATTGGATTATACACTTGAAGTAGGTAAATAGTATGGTACATAAATTATATTTCAATAAAGCTGTTATGCATTAACCAACACCAGGTCAAGAACACGTCAGCACTATTTTTTTTTCTTATCTTTCTTATTTAAACCAATGCCATAAACTAAGTGAAATCTTCATTTCATGTAGATATCCATGTGAGCTTTCCACACACTTACGTGATTGCGAAAATAAATCAGCAAAACACTAGTAAAATGCAAGCTTCATCTTTCAAGGTTACAAAAATTTAGAAATCTCAGGAATCTCATCCTTTGGTTTTGGACAATTTATATTGAAAGGTGGGTACTATTCTTCTGGCTCAAGGGTGAAAACAATGTATTTACAGCTAATCTATTTTGATTTCAAGAAGTGAAAAGCACTAATTTGGGGGCCCTGTATACGTCTAAAATTTCACCAGAGAGTAGCCAATAAAGGAGTAGTCATTGCTTACGTGAAATAATTGACTTTTGCGAATCACTTATATAACTGCGTTTTTATTATATGAGCACATTAGAGCTCTGAAAAATGGACTCAACGCTCTTTGGTCCCAAGGACGCGTGACTCCGCAGCAAACGTTCCATAGTGCCCACTTTATATTTTGAGAAAACTGAGAACCACTAAGGGACAGGATGTAGGTCTGAAGTCCTGGGGCATCGTAATAGAACTTGTGATCTGACAGTAGGGGGAAAAATCCACAGGTCAGGTTCGGGCGTTTCTCTCCTAAATCACAGCAGCGACGCCTAAACGGCGTCTTTGACCTTGTTCAAAGCTGACAACCGCCCCGCCTGACTCCGCACGTGGCGGGGTGGGGACAGAGAACTGCGTGGGACTAACGTGAGACATTTTCTGCTGCACGCTGTTTAAATTCCAGCTATTGGAGATGAATACTGTTTGCCGCCGCAAGATGCCGAGGGGCAGATCCCCAGAAAGATGACAAAGGACAATGAAGTGAAAGAAGAATCTTCTCTCAACCATTCAACACATAGCTTCCTTTTACTTCGTCACTCCGCCCGCACCCTTGCCCACTCTCAGACCACTTCCCAGTTCTGTCCCGCGCCCAGCCGAAGTCTGAGGCACTGACGAAACCAGGGGTAGAGCGACTCCATCCGGGTGTTTTGTCGGGTAGGGCATAAGGGCGTGATTTTATGACGTCAGTGGGGGAGGAACGAGAGTTGACCCTGGAGACTGGGACTTCCTGAAGGAGGGGGCGGAGGGAGTGGTGGGGAGCCCCTTTTCACGCCCCATGGAAACTCTATACTGGAGGAGAGGGGAGTCTCAACTCTCAAACTTGCCCTTGAAGAAGAATATTAAACGGAAAGTTTCACTTCAGAGACTCATATTTTTCTAGGCTTATTAATATCCTGTCCTCTTGATAATCTTTCTTCTTCCTTGATAATCTTGAAAACCTTCTCGCTTCCAATCCTTTCTCCCCCTTTGCTCCTGCGCAGATGGTGGAGGCCCGCGCGGTGCGCAGCCGCAGAGCGCTCGGGGCGGTGCCGGTGAGGGGCGGGTGACGCAGCGGCCGTCGCTGCCATTTTAAGTTGTTTGTTCTCGCTTCTTTTCTCAAACGCGACTCTGCCCCGGACCCGGGAGGCGCCCGAGGCCGCCGCCGCTTCCGCAGCCATCGGTGGGGGGGGGAACGAGGCTGTGCCACCGCGGACGCTCACCATCCGCTCCAGCTTTTCCCCCTCCGGGTCTCCTCGACCTTCTTTCCTGAGAACGGAACCCGACTGTGGGGGGAAGAAAGACTCAAGAGCAGATGCTTGAACTGAAATAACTTTATTTTGGGGGGTTTACTTCTCTGACAGACCCTTTAGCGCAGGGCTCCCTTTCCTTCCTTCCCCTCCCCCTCCGCCGCCAATACCAATCTAACTCCCTCTCTTTCTCCTCGTTTTTCCTCCTTTTCTTTTTCTCTCCCGGTCGCCGCTGCCCCCTCGTCCTTCCCCTACGTCGCCGTCCAGGGCGCCGAGCCAGACTATGGGTCCCAGGTGGGGGCTGAGCGGCGGCAGCAGCGCGGGCGGCCCGGTCACAGTGCGCACTGCAGCGGGGATGGAGGGGCTCAGTTGGCTGGTGGTTTTCTCTTGACATGGCTCCTGCCCGTGCTGCGAGCAGCGCCCCCGCCGCCGCCGCCTCTTCCGCCGCCGCCACCGCTCCGCCCGCAGGCTAGAGGGCCCAAACCCCCGCCTGAGAGTCGGTCCGTGAGTCCCGGTCTCTGCGGGGACAGGGAGGGGATTTCCCCGTCACCCACCCCGCCCCAGCTGCCTTGATTCCAACCCCTGCCCCCTTGGGAAACAAACTAACGACCCCACCCTAAACAATCCAAACTCTGGAAACATGGTCTGTTCAACTTGAGAGCTAGCTTATCCGGGAACTTAATTTTTTTGGGGGGTGGGTGGGCTTACTTTAAAAAGTAATATTAACACAACTATTTTCTTTTTTTCCCACTGATCCTTCCCATTTACCCACTCCCGCCTACTCTACCCGGGCGGGAATTGTTTCCACGATGAAATGAGTGAAAACCTGAGTGATCCTGTGTCTCCCGTGGTGCGAGTGAGTCGCTGCCGCTGAAGGCAAGGGGTGGGGGTGGGACCTGGGGGGTGGAAGGCAGGTGGTCTCCGGGCGCTGCCTGGGATTTGGGAGAAGAACCAGCCACCTTTGCCTCAGCAATGCTCACAAGAAGATAAATTACACTCCCTACCATCTTGAACGGGGGCAAATCCACAGGGAAGGTTCCCTTGGGGAATGTAGGACTAGTTGCAGGGCTGGGAGTGTTGGGAACCCGGGCATTAATCAGATCTAACCACAGAGCCGGAATAATTATTAACACCGTATTGTATACCCTCTTTTCCTGTGCCATCATGATTCTCCTTGGCAGCAGCATTAGCAGCCGCCTGAGGGTGAAAATGTGGGTGATGGGGAAGTTGGTAATGACTCCGCTGTTTTTTCTCATGGCTCCTTTGGGCAACAGCTGCCCGCCCCCAGTATACACTGTAGTTGATTGCAGGGAAACCCTGTACCTCTCCCCTTCCTTCTCTACCGATTTTGCACTTTTCTCTTTGCTCGCCACCAAGTGTAATCAATAACAAGCACTGACAATACATAGCAATAGTGAAATCTGAAATAACTAAGAATTAGGTACTACGGCCATGGATCTGGCTGGGTAAAATCCAATTGGATATTTCAGTTTCATTCACCTACCCTATTTTAGTATTTTCTTTTTTTTTTTTTAATTTTTTGTATTTGGAAAACAAGGATCACACTTTCCCCCTCCCTGTTCCTTTTCTAAAAGGGGGAAAATCCGTATGGATTTTAAGGATTGGATTGGTGTCTACTGTGTTTTGTTGCACACCTAAATCCTGATTATAGGCTTTTCATTCCCCCCCAGAGCCTTTATTTTGGCAGTTAAGCTAAATGTGTTTTCCAGAGAGTTAGTTAAAGTATTTTCTCCTTTCTTTCCTTCCTTCCTTTCCTTTTTCCCATCTGACCCCAAACATTATTGTCCAAACATGACAAGACAGCAGATTTTGTTTCTTGACCCTGTAATATGACAGTCTGCTAATAGTGCCAGCGGGTGCAGTTTTGGGTTACAGTTGTGATTATAGCTATTCAATCATATTAGCAGGAAAAAAATGACTTGTTTCTGTTGTACTTGAGTCTTAAGAAAAAGTGCCCATAGTTTAGTGACAATTTCCAAAGGCTTTAGTACCACCTGTATTTCAAAATGGGGGACCCAAACTCCCGGAAGAAACAAGCTCTGAACAGACTACGTGCTCAGCTTAGAAAGAAAAAAGAATCTCTAGCTGACCAGTTTGACTTCAAGATGTATATTGCCTTTGTATTCAAGGAGAAGGTAATTTAAAGTTCTTAATGTGAATTAGCACAAGTGATTTTTGTAAGTGTATTATAAGTTGTTTGTTACTCTTAAATATGAATATTAGGTTAAAGAGTAGTTGGGGTAAAAAGTCTGCTTTATACGCTTTGTTTTTCACCCTTTGGGTGATTCTATGAATTGAGCATTTGTGGTGTAATTATGAATGGAAGGCCCTTGAGTATTTTTTTGGTTTGGAAAGATTGTCAAAAGCTTAGTAGAGTCCACATTTAGTTGACATGGGATGAGCAACATTGTAGAACTTTATATGGAATTACATAGGGAACTTTATAACTGAATGCAAAGATTAATGTAAACATGAATAGGACGTTTGAAAGTGTTAAATTGGAATCCAAGTGTTTATATGCTAACGTCAGCCTGTTTTCTGCAACTCCATGTCATGGTACATTTAATGAAATAGAATATACTTTCATAGGAGCAATTAAGTACTGAAACGGTTAATATGTGTTTAGAAGTGCAATGTTTAAAGATCTAAAATGACCTAAAGGATATTTTTTCTTAATCAGAATTAGTTCTGCCGTTAAATAGCAGTGAGTTTTGAGTAATCGAGGACATGATAAAAGCAGTATTTATTTGCAACTTAAAATGGATAGTTTCTTAAATTATCAACAAGGCTATGTGACATGAGATTAGGTTATGAATATAAGGAAGTACTACTTTTTGCACTTAGAATGTGGGTTAATTTCAGATCAGAAATAAAATCTTAGTGTGGTATCAGTATTTGCAAGTTTTCCAGGTTACTCCACTCTTAACGGTTATTTCTATTTAAGAACACTTTAGCTGCATTGTAAAATAGTTTCAAAGTAATTTGTTTTGAAATGATTGTCCCAATATTGGGTAGTATCAAAGATTTATGTTCCCGTTTGCTTTCTTTTTTTTTTGAGACAGAGTCTCACTCTGTTACCCAGGCTAGAGTGCCATGACATCAGCCTAGCTCACAGCAACCTCAAACTCTTGGGCTCAAGCAATCCTTCTGCTTCAGCCTCCCAAGTAGTTGGGACTACAGGCATGCGCCACCATGCCTGGCTAATTTTTCTACATATTTTTAATTGTCCAATTAATTTCTTTCTATTTTTAGTAGAGTTAGGATCTAGCTCTTGTTCAGGCTGGTCTCGAAGTCCTGAGCTTGAGCGATCCTTCCGCCTCGGCCTCCCAGAGTGCTAGGATTACAGGGGTGAGCCACCGCGCCCAGCCCCCATTTTCTTTTTCTTACTTTATTTTTTGACAAGTTAACTCAAAATTGACAAGATTAGATTTAGCTGAAGGTATTACAATGTGGGCTTTTTCTAAATCCAAGATTGAAGTGGTAAGACTAGATCTTTGTATTTAATCCATAAATCACTCCTAATTGTACCATCTAGTTCTTTAAAACCTGTGAAAATCTGATGTTATTCTTTTAATGGACAGTGTTTATGCAATTGTCCTGAATAGTTTATGATCTATATTTCATAATATAGGATTTTTAAAGCTAGGTTCATAATGAGCATTTGGTCTTAACTAATTTTGAAACAATTTGGTGTACCTTTAAAAAATCCTTTCAAATGTTAACATTTGTAGTTATATAATATCCAGGAAGAGTGATAGAAATTGATTCATTTAAGAAATAGTTAATTTTTCTGAATAGCTCTGTTGTTTTTAAAGTGGTGAGATTATTATTTAGCTGTATGTAGAACCAGTTAAATGAAGTTATATCAAGACTACATCACTGCTTTTTTTTCCCCTTAAACTTTAGGAGTATCTGGTGTTTGTTTCTTACAGTATTTAAGAAATACTATTATCTAAAATAAATACTTTTAGGGGTTAAAACAGAAGGATCCACCTATCTGAAAATCTATGTTTTCAGTATAAAAATTACTTCAGTTAAGAATTTTGCAGAATTAGAATGTAGGTACTTGACGTTGTAATATGAACTGGGTGTTAAAAGACAGTGTGCTCCCAGTGAATTAATACACCATTTTGTTTTCTTTTAGAAGAAAAAGTCGGCACTTTTTGAAGTGTCTGAAGTTATACCAGTCATGACAAATAATTATGAAGACAATATCCTGAAAGGTGTGCGAGATTCCAGCTATTCCTTGGAAAGTTCCATAGAGCTTTTACAAAAGGATGTGGTACAGCTCCATGCTCCTCGATACCAGTCTATGAGAAGGGTAAGTTTGTTTTTTAAGTCTGAACTTAGTAGGTAAGTTTTTGTGGGTTAAGTTGCACCCCCCCCCATGGTAGTTACTATGGTAATGAATCTCTGGAGATAAATTTGTTTTTGTGCCATGTTAATAACTGGGATCATGCTTTAGAAACTTTAAACATGTACTATTAATAGGGTTGGAAAAGCCGGGCGCGGTGGCTCACGCCTGTAATCCTAGCACTCTGGGAGGCTGAGGCGGGCGGATTGTTCAAGGTCAGGAGTTCGAAACCAGCCTGAGCGAGACCCCGTCTCTACTAAAAATAGAAAGAAATTAATTAACCAACTAAAAATATATACAGAAAAAAAAAATTAGCCGGGCATGGTGGCGCATGCCTGTAGTCCCAGCTACTTGGGAGGCTGAGGCAGGAGGATCGCTTGAGCCCAGGAGATTGAGGTTTCTGTGAGCTAGGCTTACACCATGCTACTCACTCTAGTCTGGGCAACAAAGTGAGACTCTGTCTCAAAAAAAAAAGGGGGGGGGTGGAAAATGTAGTTTTGCCCCCATTCTTTATAGATAAAGTATATAGAAGGATTTCATCAGTCAGTGTTAGGTACTTGTGATAGCCAACTATTTTTAATAACTTAAGTGCTGTACATAAAATTGTTTTAAATTCCTAAAGTAGGTTTGTTTTTCAAAAATTGACTTCAAATAAAACAAAGAATGTTTTGCTTATGTGGGATTATGCTGATGATGATATACATTATTGTGAATGCTTTATATTACTGTTCATTGAATTTTCCTTTTTGGGGGGAGAACTAAAATCATGCCCCTTTATAAATGAGAAACTAAGAAGGTATTGCTGTCACCATTCTAAACTGCAACACAAAGTTAGTCTGGGCATACTTGAACAAGAGGACCCCCCCTCCAATTATTTGGGGGTGGAGAGAGGCTGGAGATAACCTTGTACTGGTCTGGAAGAGCTTTGTTGGCCTTGGAAAATTAATATGCTGGCCATGATAATGAAGAAGAGGTCAAGAATGGAGAAAAGTAGTTCTCTATCAACACATAAAAATAGCATTTCATCTGTGATAAAAAGATAGTGATTCATATTTGAAGTTCCAAGACACCTTTGTTCAATAGGTTCTGATTTTGAAGGGTGGAAATAAAGGTGCAAGGTCTAACAGCAGCAACAATCAGTTTTAGTTGGAGTTTTCACCATGCATCAATGAGTCTTAAGTCTTGGTGTAAGGAACATTGCACTGAGTGACTATATGTGACTCTATACAATAAAAGTTACAATAAAATTAGGTCATGGGCTGTTCAGATTGTAGGCATTCCTATTACTGTTAGCTCTTAAGATACAAAATGATATTATGGTGGTCCTTTTGTACTTATAAAATGTTTCTATAGTCAAATCCTGTAATTTGTGACATTGCTTGTTATAGCTTTGTTTTTTTACTTTTTTTTTTAAATTTACATGCTTCCCAAATACAATGATGGTGTTTTTTTAAAAAGTATTTTTTTTTTTTTTTGTCGTCGTTTTATAGGATGTAATTGGCTGTACTCAGGAGATGGATTTCATTCTTTGGCCTCGGAATGATATTGAAAAAATTGTCTGTCTCCTGTTTTCTAGGTGGAAGGAATCTGATGAGCCCTTTAGGCCTGTTCAGGTATTCTAAAAATAAGTGTGATGAGTAATTCAATAAGTAAAAACTCCTGGAATAGGGCCTAACTTGAGAAATTCTTTGCCAGTATGCTTTCTAATAGTTTTGTTTCATGAGTCCCACTTTTTCTTTTGAGTATTGTGATACAAGAGAATAAAACATTTGGAGTATGGAATCACTTGACATGAGATGGTTTTAACCACCCAGTGTGTCTTTGAAATTACGACTAGATAAAATCTTTTAAGGCAGATATTTTTTTTTGAGATAGGGTCTAACTCTGTTGCCTGGCTAGAGTTCAGTGGCATCATCATAGCTCACTGCAACTTCAAACTCCTGGTCTAAAGCAATCTTCCTGCCTCAGACTCGTGAGTAGTAGCTGGGACTACAGGGGCATGCCACCATGCCTGGCTAATTTTTTTGTACTTTTTGTAGCGAGGGAGTCTCGCTCTTGCTCAGTCTCGTCTCAGCCTCCTGGACACAAGCAGTCCTCCCGCCTTGGCTTCCCAGAATGCTAGGATTACAGGTGTGAGCCACAGCGCCGGCCTACTTTCCTTTTTTATCATATATATTTCCTTTTTTATTTATTGTATATATCCTTAATTTTCTTACAGTGAACATACTTTTATTTTACAATTAGAAAAATGACATTTAAGGATTCATTTTAAGTATACTAAACCAAATCTTAGAATGCTTATTTTAAGCTAGCTGTGTAGAAATATGAAAAGCATTTGTTATTTTAAAAATTTAGCATCTGTCCATTACTGTGAAATATCTTTGTGGCATTTTGTATGTGGTAGACTGTATAAGTTGGTATACTTCCCTGCCCCCATGGTAATGTGGCTATACCTCAGCTCAAATAAATTGTCATTCCTTTTTCTAAGATCTATTTGACAGTAGTAAGTTCTAAAGATAATTCATAAGCTAATAGCAGGTAAAAGTATCATAGACAGACATCCCTGATTTACAGTGGTTCAACTTAAGATTTTTTTACCTTACCATGATGTGAAAATGATAAGCATTCAATATTCTCGGTTTACGATGGGACTACATCCAGATGAACTCACTGTAATTGAAAATATCTATAAGTTGAAAGTGCTTTTCAATTTACGGTGGGTTTATCTGGATGTAACCACCAATATATCAATTGAATATAAAAGGAATGAAAACAGGAATAGAAAAGATGTGTTTGAAGTTCTCAGAGGAGGGCTTATACCTTAACTATTACTGCTCTCCAGAAGCATTGTTAGGATGTTTTTGGTGGTTTTTTAGTTAGAATTTCTCATTGTAATAATGTAGGTCTGCTTATCATGGTATGTTTTCAGATTTCTAATAACATTTCTTTCTCTCTGGGATGTTATTTGGAATAATTGAACTAAAATAGTCTTGTCTCAAGTACTATTCTTTGAAATCATGGCTAATGTTTATTGAGAGTTGACTGTGCTAGGCTTTCTCTGAAGTACTTTATATATGTTTAATATTAGTCCTTAAAATAACTAGGTAGATAAGAGCCTCCTTTTGCAGAGAAAGAAACTGAGGCAGTTAGAAATTAGGTAAATAACAGGCCCAAGGTCATGCAGTTAAGTTAATGGGCAAGAAAAAAGCTTAAGTTTATGCTGTTAACTCCCTACCCTCTACTATGAAAAGTTCCGTATATTAATTATAAAACCTTAAATTTTGGATGGAATATGAGCAGTAGGATATAGGTAATAACTTGTAATTTTAGAATTTAATTGCAGTAAATAAATTAACATTTATTTCCCTGCAGTAATCTAAATAATATGAATATCCTGAAGGAGAAGCTTTAAATGTAAATGACTTAGTTTTTTCTTTCTCAAGGTAAATGGAAAAAGGAATGGTAAATTTTAACTTGCAGACTTTTCTTTTAATGCTTGGATTTTATATTTTATTTTTATTTTTATTTCTTTTTTAGAGACAGGGTCTTGCTCTGTTGCCCAGATTCGAGTGCAGTGGCCTGATTATAGCTCATTGTAACCTTGAATTCATGGGCTCAAGTGATCTGCCTCAGCCTCCCAAAGTGTGGGGATTACAGGCATCAGCCACTGTGCCCAGCCTTTTTTTTTTTTTCCATCTTGCTATTTCCTATAATTTTTGACATAATAGGAATAAAAATTATTTGAACCAAATGGAGTAACAATCATTTTTTATAATTCACTGTTATCTAAACATCAGATTAAGTCTATGTTTCTTGAATCCACCATTAAACCTTGTCTTTTCACCTAGCATTTGGCCTCTCCCAGTGCCTACAGACATTTTGTGAGAGAATAGAGTTGATCTTCCTCATATTAAAAGATTGAAGGAATCTTCTGACTTGATAACAATTTTTGATAACTTTAAGAATTTTTTAAAAACAACCTTAAGGCTAGCTGTGGAAAAAATGCACATTAAAACGCTTTTAAAATAATTTCCAAGAGGTTTTATATGTCTTCAAAAGCTCATCTCTATGAGGAGTGGGGCTGTATTTCAATTGTGGAGTGTTTACATTTCATGAAATCCTCTTAACTGTCCTATGAAACGGGTTAGAGCCTCATAGATGAAGAAGCTGAAGTTTAGGAAATTTAGATTATTTGCTTAAGGTTACATATCTAGTGAAATGTACAGTTAGGATTGGAATAAACAGATTTCTTTACAAGAGCCATACCAGTCTGCTTCCTAATAGAAAGGAGGGAGATGTTGTTGGAGCTTAACGTACTATAGTGAGAGTCTTGAGCCAAGTAGGTTTGAAAATAAGATGTTATGAGTATTTTAATTTAGTCGCTTTGATACAAAGCTTTTCTTGAAGATCATATAATAGAGTGCTATCCAACATTCTGCAATGAAGGAAATGTTATGTATCTCAAGAGATTGTTGAAAATGGTGGCCAGTAGGCCACATGTGACTATTGAGTATTTGAAATGTGGCTGGTGTTACTGAAGAACTGAATCTTAAATTGCATTTAATTTTAATTAAATTTAAGTAGCTATTTGTGGCTGTTGAGTACCATATTAGATAGCACAGATGTATGCATATGTGTGCAGATGTTTCAGGTAGTGTAACATGTTTGTGATTAAATATAAATGTTTGTATTTTATAATTAGGCCAAATTTGAGTTTCATCACGGTGACTATGAAAAACAGTTTCTGCACGTACTGAGCCGCAAGGACAAGACTGGAATTGTTGTCAACAATCCTAACCAGTCAGTGTTTCTCTTCATTGACAGACAGCACTTGCAGGTAAGCATTATTTGGAAAACCATTTAAGGATTCATTTGAAATCTTATTGGTTAGTAAACTTTTTAAGAGACAGGGCCGGGCCCTGTGGCTCATACCTATAATCCCAGCACTTTGGGAGGCTAAGGTGGGAGGATTGCTTGAGGCCAAGAGTTTCAGACAGCCTGGGCAACATAACAAAACCCTGTCTCTAAAAAAAATAATTGGCCGGGCACAGTGGCTCACACCTATAATCCTAGCACTCTGGGAGGCTGAGGTGGGCAAATTGCTCAAGGTTAGGAGTTTGAAACCAGCCTGAGCAAGAGTGAGACCCTGTCTCTACTATAAATAGAAAGAAATTAATTAGCCAACTAAAAATATATAGAAAAAATTAGCCGGGCATGGTGGCGCATGCCTGTAGTCCCAGCTATTCAGGAGGATGAGGCAGAAGGATCGCTTGAGCCCAAGAGTTCGAGGTTGCTGTGAGCTAGGCTGATTCTAGCCCAGGCAACAAAGTGAGACTCTGTCTCAAACAAAAAAGAAGAAAGAAAATTGCATGTGGCAGTCTTTTCTAAAAGCTACAAAGTAAAAAGTATTCATCAGATTAATAGCAAACCAAGTGCCTTGGGATATGTTGAT
>CAUYPO010005420.1:0-21406 GCA_963574435.1 Cheirogaleus major
CCTGAGTGAAAGGGAAGATGCATTTGAGAATTAATTGGAGATAAATATGCTTAATGTCTGGTCTTTAATTGACTCTCTTACACTGAATGAGTGAGTGAATGAATGAATGAATGAATGAATGAGTAGGATGAAATAGATTTATCCAGGTAAGAGGAATTTAGGTAAGACACTGAAGTGGCAAACTCTGCAAGCCAAATTTGACCCACAGTACTGGCTTATTATCCTATAGTCCATTTACTTTCTCTTTAAAACTACTTGTTTACTTAGAAAATTAGATGACTTTGTATAAAATTCCTTATTTCAAGTACCACTTTAAAATCTACCTGTCTTCCTACAGGGCAAAATGGCTAGAGCTGGAAGAGGCAACTATCCCTTTCAAACAGACATGCATTTGCTATAGCTTTCCTTCATTCCTTCCCACTGCTTCACTCATATATATCACCAGCATTTTGAGAGCGTGACCCTTGATGTGATGCTTGGGATCATAATCAGAAAGCCAAGCTGATTAAGATATATAACTTCATTGCAACTAATAATATAGAAGTGGAAGCTTTCCATTTCCTCTAGCATTTTAACACATGCATCTAAAATAATGATAGCATGATAATAGTAACTGCTAAGAATTTGCTATGTACTAAGCATGATATTAATCTCCTTTTAGACATGTGAGTTTGAGTCACAGCTCCGGACGTCTGCTAGTAGCATGCCCTTGAACAAATTAACAGACTTTCTGAATCTCAGTCTATTTATTTGGAAGTCATTACTAGGAGTCATTTATGTTCACCAATTATATGATCATTTTCTTTTTTCATTCCTTTTTTTCTTTTTCTCAAAAGATATATTTAAAGTACAAATTTACAAATATTGACTCTCCAACTTACTTTTCTCTTTTGTATGAGCTTGGTTTATATAATACAAAACACTTCATTTGTGATAGTCAAGTATGTCAAACAACTGTGTTCTATGATGAAAAAGTCTGCCAAGTCAGTTGTTTAACTGTATTGACTGATTTGTTTGCCTAAAACAGTATATTTTTTATCATTTTAAAAGTTCTTCATGCTTTTTTTCATTATTTTTATTATTTTCAAAGCATTTCTATTTTACATTTATTCATGTAAAATAATAGTTTACTAGGCACCAACTGTATATTCAATACTAAATACTGTGTACATCTGATTGTGTTACATCTAATAACCTCTTTATGAGATGAGTATTATTATTCCTATGTCAATTAGAAAACTTTGCCCTGGGTGATGATGTCAGGTGCCCAAAGTCAGCAGTTAGTAAGGAGCCAGGACTTTAATTCAGGCACATTTGAATAGTACTGATTTTTACTCTTTTCATAGGTGATCTTGGAAATCTTGATAGGTTTCTGTTAATAGAACTTTTAAGACTATATAGATAGAAGATCCATTAGATAATTTTCTCAAAAAAATGTGCATTGGCAATAAAAGTAAAAACAGCATTTAAAATTTTTAAGTTTTCATTCATTTCATCCAACCACTAAACTAAAATCCCTTTTATAGAACAACATATATTTAGCCACTTAGCAGTGCCATAAAAAGAAGAAAGGAGAAAAAACCAAGGACACTGGTAATTACTTACAATGAATGGTCATTCATTGTTATAGGAAATTTTTAATTTTAAAGTAGTCTGAAATATTTTGTAAAGATATCTGTGAATATAAAATTAAGATCTTTAAGAACAAAAATATAATTAGTAAAAATGTAGGGTTGCATTTTTTGTAATGGGAACTATTCATTTCCTTATCTATAAAAACTTCACATTTTAAAACATACAGTTTTGTGGTATGTCCAGATTATAAGCTTCTGTGATGTAATTATTTTATTAGCTGAATTATTTTAACACATCTTTATTTTAAGAATAATTGGTTTGACAATTGGAGAGAAGGCCCCTGCAATTAATATTCAAAATTAATTGTATTTCTTTTTTCCAAGTGTATTTTACCTTAACTGCAGAAGAATAGGGAGATTAGAAATAAGAATATTTAAAATTATTAAATCAAATTAAAATTTTGGATAGTAAAATTATCAGTACTATTTAAATGTTAGCCTTCTTATTTTGCATTTAAGAAATTAAAAAAAATAACTCACTTGAAAACTGAATTGCAAATCCAGATTTGCTAATATAAAAATCCGTGTCAAACTGGATGGTTACTATGTTGAGGGTGCTATGGATTCCTTCAGGAATAAGAGATCCACTAATTTCCTTTAAAAGCATTTCATTTTCTGGTGGACCATCCCAAACTCGGAGTATATCATGTGATGCTTCCGTATCAAAAGCAAGAAATTGCAGGCTGTGAAAGAATCATATATCACTTATTATTTCAAACAATGATTCAATTTTAAATAAAAAATAGAAAAATATGAATTATGGCTTTTACTATTCATTTTTTTGCTATGAGATTAAAAAATGAACTCTGTATACAGCATACAGAATGTTAATGATTTTTTCTTGAGCCATATAATTTATTTCTTTAGAATAGGATTAAACACACTATTACATCACCTTTTCAAATTACAGAAACTTTTCAGTGTTCATGAATTTTAACTGTGGCAACAGCAAGTGACATTTACAGATGATCTTCTACATGTCAGACACTGTGCAATATGCATTACATATACTTTCTTTGTTTAATTGTTATAATGACCCAATGATGCAGGAACAGTTTTTACCTCAATTTTACAAATATAGCAAATGGTGTTTAGATACATAATCGTCCAAAGGGTGGAAGAGTCATGAATTGAACTCAATTTATGTGACTCCCACAGTACCTACTTTTACCACTCTTTCATGTTAAATCCTTTCTTCTTTATGTTTAATCTAGGCAAAATTAGCAACTAGTACTTTTTATGCCAAATGCAAAAATTAGAAATCTGATTATACCAACATGTTCAACTCTGTATACAGTGTTTATGTTTGCTACATGAATTATCAGAGCTTTAAAACTGGGTTGCAATTTAATATCAAATATGGTTCTTTAATTAAAAAAATCCCAGAATCTTGTAAAATTTAGTATTTTCAAGTTTAATAATTCTAATATTTAAATAAAACAATGCATGATTTAAACTAAAGAAAAAATAAGCTGGGGATGGATTTAGTGTAGCCTATTTTGAGTTCTGCACACTGTCTTGCAAAAGTGATATACCAGCTCATACTGCATCCATCAATGCATAGGAGTACACCACCTAGAAGCCTGAAATCCCATTTATATAAAGTAACAATTCTTAAATTTTAAGTTATGATTTGTGAGTGATAACATACAAACTAACTTATACATCAAAGAGGATCCCAGACAAAGCTATAATAGTAAAACTTGGGCTGAGAGCATGTGACAGATTGGGAAACCAGATTGATATTGATTTAGGAAATGATCATTTTGTATTCAGGTAAGGGGCAACAATGTGAAGAATTGTGAGCCATCTAACTAAACAGTGCAGTAAAGGAGAATCTAACACAATTAAAGGAGCAGAGAGCAGATGCTTCAGAAATGTGCCTAAGGCGAAGGAAGACAGAAAATGATATTTAATAGTCCCATTCTATTCTTATTTCTTGTGCACTTCTGACAGTGTCCTGCACAACTTTGTTTATTTATCAAAAGGGTAGATTCAGCATCTTGAGTCATCAAGAATTGAAGGAACAATGTTCACAAGAAACAGGAAAAATTCTCAATCTCTGTGCCCTCCTATAACTATAAAAAGCTTCCTTCTAAGGGGTTGTAGAGGTTACTGCTGCCCATAAATCAATAAATCCTGCTAATAAATACATTTTTTCATATTATAAGCACATGAAAACCAAATTTTCCCTTGCCAACTTTAAAAATAAGGACAAATCTTGATATTGATTTCACATAGGGGCTGATCAGGTAATTCAGGTTTTCTAGTAATTCTGAAAAAAATGAAATCCGTTTACCTGACAATGTTTCCTGGATCTACCTCAATCATCCACATGCAACGCAGATTGTTGTCATAGGGAAAAGGATAACCAGGAGATAAGATTCTTCCTGATGATTCTCCTTTAAAACGACCTCCACATTCAGCTAATAAAAAGTGATAAAAATATAAGTCAAAATTTAATGTCGATCTTTCAAAACAATTTACAAATTTTCCAAGAGTATATCTTTTTCACATTAAGGAGAAAAAGATTGATATTATTCTCCTTGAAAGTATACACTTATATAAACATTTTCAGATTAAAGTATTTATTGAAAGAAGAATATATTATATGATTATAGTAGAGTCTCAAGTTAGAGTACATGAAAGATAATAAAACAAATCTAATTGGGGAATTAAAAAAGGACACACTCAAAACATGAGATAGGCTTCCAAACATTTTAAGATTTGTTGTTAAATAATGATAATTTTAAAAGGAAAACAGATGGCAAGTCGCTCACTGCTAGCAAATTGCAGGCTGAATAATTCATCATCTAGCTACCCGACCTCTGAGGAAAACTAATCTTTACTGCAGTCCCTCAGGCCTTCTAAATTTCATTGTCCTTTTATTCCCCTTTAAATCATTCTACTCTTTCCCTTTTAATCTCTCAAAAGTGAAAGTGGCATTTTTTATTAGATTTCTTACTTCAGTTAAATCTAGTTTGTTTTTGATTTAATGTGGTCTCTAATTTTTATAAAATTTATTGAATTAAAAATATAAATATTGTCATACAATACAATTAAAATTTTATCTTTTGGGGGATTCCCTCTCCATTTCAATAATATTTAATACTGTTGGGATGTTTGGAGTCTTCTGTAAGCAGACAATCTAGAAAGAACTCTCTATTGGAGAAGAGAGAAACTAAGTATTCTAATTAGTATTATTGCTGTGTCTCTAAACCCTAGAAACAAGGAAAACAATGTCTAATGCATTGTACATTTGAGTCTTTTGTGACAATTCTAGTTCTCAGGCAACATAATGGATGGAATTTATAGGCTGCATATGTATATAAATTTGTTTCAAAGATTTTAGATATTACATTACACCACACTGTGATGATTAGCTTTATGTGTCAATATGGTTAAGTGATGGTACCCCATATGTTGATCAAATAGTAATCTAAGTGTGATTTAAATAAAGAGCATTAACTTTAAGTAAAGAAGATTACCCTAAAAATGTGGGTAGGCCTCTGCCAATCAGGTGGAAGACCTTAAGAGCAAAATCTAAATTTCTAGGAAAAAAAGAAATTCTTCCTTAAAACTACAGCATTAACTCCTGCCTCAGTTTCTAACCTGTTGACCTGACCTATGGATTTTGGACTTACCAGCCTCCACAATTGCATGAATCAATTCCTTTAAATAAATAAATATCTTTAGATAGATATAGAAGTGGATAGAGATAGATAGATAGAGATATTTTATTGTTTCTATTTCCCTGGAGAACCTTGACTGATACACCCATAGAGGACTAAGGGTATATTATTTTGTATAGCAACCTTAATTTCAACTAATCTATAATAAAAACTTAGAAGCTTAGAAGTAAGAAAAATATTAGTATTTAAGATGTCACCATCACTTATTATGATTTTTCATTTTTTTAACAAAAATCTTGTTGGACAACCTACAACTATATAACTATATTAATTCATTTTCCATCCTTTATAATTTATCACTACTATTGGCATACATATATTTTGAGAACAGAGTTCATACTTTATTCTTCCAGATTAATTTTTAGTTAATTGGAGTTTTATGTACTATATTGCATCTTGAATTTAAATGCAACTCCTTTTCTCCTATATTTCTTTGCTGTAAATATTACTTAATATTTTGACCTCAAATAAGCCAGTGTTATATGCTATGATATTAGAGCACATATTCTGATAAAGACATATGTTTGCAGGATGAAAATGAAATACTGTGTTTAAAGATGGGATACAGGTTAAATCCTTCCATCTATGGTGTTTTAAAAATTAATTTTTGTTTGATTAATGTATAAGCTTCAGAAACATAATTACCTAGAAATAATCTAAATTATCGAGAAAAGCTTTCTTATTTGACACAGGCAAAAATATAGCCTTATAGATATTTAAGGCTAATGAGCACAGAAAATTATAATCTTAGGCCAGGTGGTAAAGCTATTACTTGTTGCCAGTAGAGAATACCACCTAAAATAGAATTTCATCTTCTGTTATCATGGAAATCATCAGCATCACTCACCATGCATCCAACTGTTTACAGCTGCTAAATTTAATCATCCATCATTAAAAAAATAATTTGCCCTTCCCATGAAATCTTGTGTAGTATCAAGTCACTAAGTTTTGATTTGGGATATTTATAAAAATAAAATGCATTGATTTATTACAAACATAATTAAAATCTTCTGATCACAGCCTAAATGTTATTCCATTTGTATAAAATCTTTTCAGAAAATAGAGAATGTCTTCAGCTTGGTTCAACAGACATAGAAAATATATGCTTTTAATGTATTTGTTTTTTATTTTAATCTTAAAGCCAGCATGTCAATTATAGCCCTTAATGCTTTTCTGAACATATTTCATGATCACATCAAAGAATACAACATCAGAGAAAATTAATCAGTGGTACATTTTTCTCACAATCAATGCCAATGGGCTAATTGTTGATCATATTCCAGAATCTGAAGCCTTTGGCAATATAGTTTGATTATTATTTTAGGTATTACCCTTATGATCTATCCAAAATTCAGATGCAATCTGAAAAGAAAGAACTATGATTGCATTTGGTTAGATAAAAACATGTTTGTTTTCTGCATGAATCAATATTGTAATAAACCAACAGAGGTCTCATGGCACCCAAGACACTGTGTAATTAGTTGCAATGCTTATAATGACTAAAATTTCATTTTTTTCTATTTGTATTCTAGCAAGTTTTGTGATGATTCCTATGTTGACCATATAAAATAACAATGATAGAAATTTTCTACATGTCTCAAAAGGTTTAGGTCTCTAAATTTACCAAATTGTAAATATTATTTTTTCATATATCAGTTATACCTCATTAAAGTTGTTTTAAAAAAGGTTCAAGCCAATTTTATCCATATGGGCCTGATACAGAATGGATTTCTGCACCCATAAATGTCACCAAGAAAAAGAATGGCTAAAGAAGCACTTTGTATTTGTTTCCTAGGGGAGAGTTAGTATTTTATTAAAAGTTGTTTTCTTTTGTTATCCTAGTATTCCAACCTGGCACCTACTTGACCTTTCGAGCAGAAAAGAAAACAAAAAAAAAGAGGACTCTATCAACCCTGTCTATAGTTGTCTAACTACTCTTCCACCTCCACCTCCTAGCTTCATCTAGGCAATATATATCTCATGTCTTTTCACCTTGAAATTGATTGTTATGCTGTACACACATAAGAAAAACAAACACATTTTCTTAGATTTTTAAAAAAGTACATATATAAAGAACACCTTTGAAGTCATTGATAATAGGTTACTTTTTCTTTTTTAAATTCACTTTGATTCCACAATGGGCAATAATTTTGTAAATTAAAACAAATCTGTGCAATATAATTCAACAAATGTGCATGATTAAAAGTCTTACATCTTTGTACAAAGTTAAATTTTATACCAAGATAGCAGAATAAAATTATTTCATACAGACCATGTTATCCCCTCAAAAATGTACATATTGATAATATCATGAAATGAACTCTTGCAGTTTCAATGAATTTTAGTTTGATAAATTTAAGCTATGAGTACATTAACTTCTTAATATAATGTATAAGTTGTATGTGGACAGAGAGAATCACTTGAAAATAGAGAGTATATTTTGGTAACATCTTCATATAAATAATTAATGAAAATCTAAAAGAGTATCCTACCAATACAGGAAGGCAGAGGATAGTCCCATGCCCTTCTTTCCCCTGTCATGCACTTGAGAAGGCTACTTCCATGGAGAGTGTAGCCTGGATTGCATCCATAAATGATAGTGCTACCAGCAAAGTGGCCTTGGTCACTGATCTTGTATCCAAATTGTGGAATGCCAGGATCTTCACAATGTGAAAGTTCAAAACCTAGGAGAAAAATGTAAATTGATTAAAGGCAAAATTGAGCAGGAGGGTTTAAAACTATATAAATTGTCCCGTTCCTTTATTATTTTGAATAGGATTACATAATTTTCCCTAGTTATATCACTCTTACCATATTTAATTTTGATAGTACACAATAACCACAGAAAGCTCTTTTTTCTTCAAAATTAGAATTTGCTGTATTTTTCAAATTTATCAGTGATACTACCTGTTCTCTGACAATATCATGGCTTGCAGTATTAAGCTTCTTGCCTACCTCAAATGATTTAGAATTAATAATAGATTCTGACAGATACTGTGATGTAATAAGAAATACATATTTGGTCTTTGTCACTGGTTCCTGGAACATAGTACCTAAAACTCAGAATTTCCTGAGTGCTAGGGTTGAGAGGAGAATCTTTGTTATTCATAATAAGCCCCTTTCAACCATACCTGAGTTTCTGTAATGAAGTGATTCTTGGAGAATGGGGGCTGGTTTCCAGAGGAACTAACCATGTGGTTAGACATAACACCCATAGGCTGAGAAGTTCTGAGAGCTTTCAGGTTGGTGAATACATCTTTGTGATAAAAGGGTGATGTACCCCAAATCCATGGGGACATAAGCTCCTGCACTTGGAATCCTTCTGGACCTCACTTATGTACCTCTTCATTTGGCTTTTCATTTGTATCCTTTATAATAAACCAGTATGTTTCCCTGAGTTTTGTGAGCATTCTTGAAAATTATTAAACCCAAAAAGGGGATTGTGGCCATCTCCAATTTATACCTAATCAGTCAGAAGTAAAAGAGGCTCAGACTTGCAATTGGTGTCTGAAGGGGGGGCAGTTTTGTGGAACTGAATCCTTAACCTGTGGGGCCTGCACTAATTTCAGGTAGTGTTAGAATTGAATTGAATCATTGGACATTAAGTTGGTGTCCAGTGCTGGAGCTCAGAATACAATACTCCAAAGTATGGCACTGCGGCATCTTGAATACTTTGAACTAAAGGAGATTAGGAGGCCTCAGAAGCAAGGCCTCTCTAATCTTCTCCTGCCCCTCCCTTACTCGTTCTCCCTCAAAGCAAGTCATAGAAACCGGAATTCCTCTTCCCCAAGATGAGTCTTAGAAACTAAAATCCTTCTCCCCCAAAGCAAGCCATAAAACCTAAAAAAGTCACTTTCTTCCTTCTCTTTTGTAGACTCTCATTCTATAGGGGTCCTGCCCCATACCCTAAAGGAAGGAATGCTACACAGAGAGGTCAAGAAGAATCTGAACAGCCTTGCTGGGTTACCCCCCTCAGTTTATTATCATTAGAGCCAACTTGTTTGTCTAATTACATTTCTACATGGCTGTTCATTCTTCACTGAACCTAAGCATAAAATCAGTTTTCACTGGGTCTTTGAGGCATGATTTCTAAAGGCTCTTGTGTCATGTAAAACTTTGATCAAATAAGTTGTTTATGTTCTTCTCTTGTTAACCTGTCTTTTGTTATAAGAGTGTCGGCATGACCTCTATTATGGGTGAAGAAAGGTATCACATCTTTCCACCCCTACAGCAGAGACTTGGAAAATTGGGTGGTGTAAGGAAGAAACATACACATTTGGAGTCAGAAGGGTTGTGAGAAGAGAACTAGTTTTTTTCTTTAAGGACCAATATAGCTACTAGGATGATATCATCAAAATTTTAAAATTCAGACAAGATATGTAAAATCATAACTACCCAAGTAACAAATATGCCCAGTGCAAATATAACTTTAGATTATATTACATGTATAATCTTAGAAGAAAGTGAACAGTCTCATATTTAAAATGTTTTATCAAGAGGTAATATAGCATAGTAATCAGTTTAATGAACTCTGAGTTTTTATTCTCTATTTGCTTCAGAAAAAGTTCAGTTCTCAAAAATTCTCATAGAAAAAAAAAAAAGCTTCCTACATGTTGTCATTCTTAGGTGTAGAGAAAATATTTTTTATTTCTGCAGAGTTGGGGTTTTCTGCATGAATTTGCTGTAAACTAAGACCCTGAGCTAAGAGCCACCCTTGGGAAGCTAATTTACAACTGTCTTGAGTACTGAGAGAACTCCAGAGAGATTTACCTAACTGTGAAAGAAGTTTATGTTTACATTTCAAGAGATGATGAGGGCCAGAAATTTACAGACATCTCTAGGTTATAAAAGCTGGAGACACAGGAGGCTAATATGGCCCTTGGAGAGATACATTTACATTCCAAAAGATTAGAGTGAGAACTTATGATGCTTTCCATCTCATCTCTAAAGAGCACAGGTTTTTCTCCCTCCTCTCAGGAGAGGAAAGGGAGAAAGCTGCTTAAGCAGAGCAAGCCCATTTTTTTTTTTCCCTTGGCTATGTGCAGAAGATCTTTTCATCAAGTTTTCATCATGTTGCTACAGGGGTAAGGACTGGGTCAAAGGAGGACTGATACAGTTGTCATTATCATCATCATCACTAACATTGTATTACTTAATAATAACTAATCTGTCTAGATCCAGAATACTTTGTTTGCATATTCAGAGTAAAATTAATAGAGATGAATATTAAAAAAAAATAGCCACAGTACAAGGACACTGTTAAGATCCTAAAGGAACTAGAAAAAGACAGTTCATAAGTTAAACCAAATATGATAAATCAAAATCTAAGCTTCCTAGTTACATAGTTCTTCTGTCTTTAATGTTTTACAAAATATAAAAGTGTAGGACAAATGATATAATGAATACACCAGATATAATTAGGCACAAAATTATATCAGTTATAGCTTCTGAGAATAAAAGTCTATAAAGAATATTCTTGAGAGCCTCATGAATGAGTGCAATCAGTTATTTCAAGACAAAAATGTTAGAGAAAAAGAAAATCTTTACTTGTATCTTAAAAAAGTATGTGACTATCAAAAAGAGGTTTGAGTCTCTTTTATAGACATAGATCCTTGACCAAATTAATCTAGATTTGAACTAGGAAGCAAAAAACATATATTGGTATTAAAAACATATAAACTAGTATCAAATCACTAATTTACATCATTAACTTCCTAGAATGTCACAACATACATAAAATTACAAGAACTTATATAGCTCCAAGTACTAGGTCTATCCTATAATTTCTGTGTATTGAGAGAAACATTAGCTCTCAGAGAACATAAGAAGTTCTTCCTCGTTTCTTCTAGGGAGTCTAATCACCCCCTCCTCTGTTAAACCACAGAATTATTTTGGCTGAAATTATTTTGTTTTTAACCCCTCTTTCCCACTGTGCCTAACCAGCACAAATTTGGGCACATAGCTGATGTTCAATAATGCTCATGAATGAATGTGGATTCTTAGAGGCAATTATCTCCAGGGCACAACTGAAAAATAAGCTAGAATAATACAGATGAGAAACTGAAATGTGAGAGATAAGTTAAAAAAAAAAAGCTTCAAGAATTTCCTGTATGGATCAGTTTATGACAACCCCATTTGGGTGAACACGTATTAAAATAAGCTAAACACAGACAGCCTCAGAAACAGAGCCATACAAGAGGCTAGCAGTCAACTCAAATCTTGATATATATAATGAAATATAAAGAATAGATGATTAAGCAAGTCAGTCTTTCAACTGGACAAAACATAGAAGTAGTAACTGTAAAATTTCAGGACATATTACTTTGCATGAATCCGTATACTTAATACTACATTTAAAGTGTCCCTTCTCAAAAATTACCAGTTTGCATTCCTTCTACCAGACATAATATTCAATTTATCATTCAAGATACAACAAATTTTGAGTTTTACCTTATATCATTTCCCAAAATAAAAGTCTAAACCATGCTCTCTTTTCAAGATATATTATCAAATTCATATTTCCTTAATTTGGATGTCCTATAAATGTGGTTGGTAATTGCTGATGATGAGGCAAAATGGAAGTATTACTTGTAAATTAAGATAATTTAAAATACTTTGCACTGTAAATAAAAATGCACATGAATGATAGTATATAACCTACAAAGCACAATATAATTTAGTCCAGTTTGGTAGACTTATTGTTGCTTATTCATAAATATTCAGAAATATTTTATCTTCATGGAAACGTTCAGCTGCCAGTCTTTTTTATTGAAAAGCTCAAATATTTGAAACTGAAAATTAAAGATGTGTATGAAAAATCACTTATACTACAAATATTCAACATTTCTTGTGAAATTTGATACTCTGATGAAATAAAAGTTTCAAGCACAAAATGAACTGAAAATCCCATTACCTAAATCCTTTTGACTCTCTGAATACCTTAATTGAAATCTAATTCCTTTCCTGCCACCATGTAGTATATTTATCTAAAAATTTCTAATTTATTTTTAAGCTATTATTTAAAATCTACAGAAGGATACAAAAGATAACAACAAATTCACCCTCTAGCTCTATCAGATTCCAGTTTTGTATCATAGTTGCTTCAGATTAATATTAATTCAGATTAATTCTTATTCACATGAATATTATTAAGAAATATCAAGAAACAAGTTAAAATTCCTTTTGTATCCTTCTCCAATCTCTTTCTGGTTTTTGTTTACTTAGAACTAGCAAACATTGTGACAATATATGATTCTCACAAATATATTTTTACCACATATCTATATGTCTATGAGCAATATATAGTATGTTTTGTAAGTATTTATACATTTTATAAATAATGAAATCATTTAAAAGATTCTTCCGAGGCTTTACTTATTGCCCAGTATTATAGGTCCTATTTTTACCTTTATATTTATGCACCTACACACATACACACAGAATTTATTCATTTTAACTATTCTTTGATATTCCATTGGTGACATATTGGTGACTGATTTATTTATTCTCCAGCTAATAAGCATTTATATTGTTTCCAATTTTTCACTGCTGCAAAAAGGCTATACTTCTATTTCTCCTTTTGCACATGCACAGTATTTCTATAGGGCAGGCACCATGTAAAGATCCAAAGTTCATTTTGTCCTCAAGAGTCAATCAAAATCTGCTAACCTGTTACTTAATTTCTGTTTTGGTTTACTAAAAGATAAGTAGTTAAATTTTGACCTCAACATAATTCTTAATTTCTTTATAAACAACTACGTGTCCTCATAGGGTGATGTCTTATCATGTCAGCAAAACACTACAATAACACAAATAAGGCACATAGCTTAGCAATATGAATTACACCTGAAAATATACGTTTCTGGTGTATCTAGTTCTTGAAATTACTCAGTTTTGTGAGTGGGTGATATTCTGAATTGATGTAACCATCTTTGATGTAATTTAAAATAAAAGGGCTCTTACATGCTTTATTTATTCATTCATTTATTTTTAAAATTCAGTTAAATTCTAGAGTTTTTTGTTTGTTTGTTAGTTTGTTTTTTAAGTGATAGGATCTCACTCTGTGGCCCAGGCTGGAGTAGTGATGTGATTATAGCTCACTGTAACCTCAAACTCCTGGGCTTAAGCAATCTTCTCAGTTTAGCCTTGGAGTTAGCTGGGACTACAGACACTGCCACCATGCCCAACTAATTTATTTTTTGTAGAGATGGGGGTCTTGCTTTGTTGCCCAGGCTGTCTTGAACCCCTAGCCTCAAGCAATCCTCCCACCTTGGCCTCCAAAAGTGCTGGGATTACAGGTGTGAGACACAGCACCCAGCCAAATTCTCAAATATATAATGGTCAATAAAGATATGTTGATATATCCCTTCCCTTTCATACCTTCAGTTCTTATTAACACTTGCTCTTTAACCTCGTGAAAAATCTCTAATTTACTGATCTTTTTTCCCTCTCACAAGGCCAAAGGCCTTCTTCACCTGACTTTATTTCCCAACTGGAACATCATAGCAGATGATCATCCAACTTCATAATTAGTTTGCACACTTGTTTTCATCACTCTTTTACCCAAAATACCTAATCTTATAATTATATACAATTAATCTTTTCTGGTATATCTAGTTCTTGAAAATTACTCAGTTTTGTGAATGGGCAATATTCTGAACTGGTGTTTCTAACAATTGAACTTCAGTGCTGCATATCAATTGTTTTTCTTGCTTGTTATCTATAAGTCTTTCTCACAAATTTTCTTCTTTGGCTAACCCCCTCTTTTTCATCCTTAGAAAATTGTCATGTCTTATATATTAAGAGAAATAAAATCCACATTATATTTTAACAGAATATAATGGGAAGTTTCCAACTTATCTGTATCACAGCCATAATTCCTCCCCTCCAGGCTCAGGGGATAAGACTGCCACACCTTTACTCTTTATCTTAAACGCTCTCATCTCTTACACCATATTTGGTAATTTACCTCTCCAGTGATATCTTATATATTCCAATCTTTATTTCTAATACTGGAAACTGCTTTTCAATTTCCATACAGGAATACAAAAAAAAAAAAAATTCTGATTATTACACTCTCCTCTAGCTATTGCTCAATTTCTTTTCTTTCCCTTTCAGCTCCATTTCTGCTAAGAATAGTAATGAATCAGTCAATCTCTGCTTATCTGTCAACACTCAATTACTGAAAACCTTCCTCTTGTCCACAGTTCTGTGCAATACTTGGGATACTAAGAAAAACAGGATAGACCTGGTCCTGTATTCACGGCACTTCAAGCTCTATTTTCCCACTTCTCACCGGCCTCTAAACTACTATAATTATGTTTCTACCCTCAACGGCTCCACTGAATCAGGTTCACTCTTGACCTCTTCATTGACAAATCAACCATATTTTTCAGTATTTATCTTCTTATCTGTTTCTTCTGCATGTGATGATATTAGCCTCACTTACAATGTCCTAGCTTTTAAATTTATATAAACCCAAACTTACCTTGTTCTATTTCTGACTTTCTCTGTGTCGTTTTTGGGCTTCTCTGTTTTTTTTTTTTCCTTTCTATTTCATCATATTATGGAGGTACAAATATTGTTAAGGTTACATATATTGCCCTTGCCATCCCCCGTACCCCCCGCCATGTCAGAGCTTCAAGCGTGTCCATACTCCAGGTGGTGCGCATCACACTCCTTCCACAAGTTAAAAGATAACATTCCTTAAGTTATTGGTACTATCCACACACTACTTCTCTTTTCACAATGTTAGGGCTTCAGCTATCAACTAACACCAGATTCCTCTACTGAAAATGTAATCATTGTCTACCCTTAGATATTTTTGGATCTTTTTGAATTCTAAATGTCTTCAAATAAATTCGTCATATTTTCTCATGGTCTTTATCTTATTTGGTGACTCCTTCATCCTACTTACCAAACCTTGTTCATTTTTATTTCTAATTATGACTTGTGTGCTGCCATTTCTCTATACTTAGTGAAAACATCCTAGACCCATGGTTATTTGAGTTATCTCCTAACTGGTATGGCTTCATCACCAGAGTATCTTAACTAAAACTCTTACTTGATCACAGCAGAATACCATGTAAGTTTCAACACTTACATATCACTTATTGTCTAAGCATCAAACTTTTAGCATGATAGAAAAGCCCTGGATTACCTAACCACCACAACTACTTCTATCTTTACAATTTTATCTTCCTCTAATTCTTGCCTTTTTGTTTATTCTTCATTAATTTTCTATTTTAAAAAAGATGTTAATTTTATATACTAAAAGTAAAAGCTTTCAAATTGCTAAATAAAAAAAAAAGGAATATATTGTTCAACAGGAAATTGGGAAAATATGTTAGCTAAACACATTATAGAAATGCATTTTTTGAAACCATAAATGTTAATAAAATTGTAAAATTAAATTAAGGTAAAGTAATGCAGAGACAAAGATTAATCTATCACAATTTTAATCTCTATAGTATTGTTTGGTGAATTTAATTCATAATATTAAGCAGAATAATTTTTAAGAAGTATATATACTATATGGTTATTAAATTCCATTTAGGCCATGGGTCATGCAAAAAAAAGTCTTATAGAATTCTTTATATTTAAATGAAAAGGGATATAAAGCAGAATGTCAATTTTGCCACCTAAAAATTCATAAACTGGAAATACTCTAAGATCATACAAAACAGCTATGATAATCCTCCTTGATCTAGACATAAAAATGAATATAAAGAGAATAAAGAAAAAGAGAAAGTGTTGAAGAATAATTATGTATTTCTTTATTCTCACTAATCAAACTAATCAAAAAATTAATACACATGTATTTCTCACTAATTAAACTATATCAAACATCAAACTTTGAAGCTACAACTTTAGAAGAATTCTTTAAAAAGACAATATCTTTCAGTTTTGAGTTTATGGAAGAATTTAAACAAGAAAGCTTGTGCAAATTGTTGCTATGCATTTCCAATTGCTTTCAGGAGTTAAGATAAAGGATTTTTTTTTTAATTGTCAATGCTTTAAGTCCTATGTATAAAGTTTTGAGTAAAACATTCATTACTCACACTTTCCTAAATTTTAATCTGTGGAGAATTTAAAAAGTGATATTAAATGTGCTACTTTGTGTCTTGTACATCATAAATTTGTACTGCATTCTGGGGTGGTGGTATTCAGCTTTGACTAAATATTTAGTCAAACCATCAGCCATGTGGTATTTGGCCAAAAAGTATAGTTGGCACACTTTAGATATATCCAGGAATGGAATTTTACAAGATATTGCCAAATTACTCTACTAGATGACTTTATCAATTTACATTCGCCAAAGTTTATAAGAGTTTCAATT
Organism: Cheirogaleus major; assembly: GCA_963574435.1. Classification (NCBI taxonomy): domain Eukaryota; kingdom Metazoa; phylum Chordata; class Mammalia; order Primates; family Cheirogaleidae; genus Cheirogaleus; species Cheirogaleus major. The sequence continues at coordinate 16,665 of CAUYPO010005420.1, forward strand.
TACGCAAATTGTCATCAGCACTTGATGCTGTACAGCTTGTTAATTTTTATCTACTTTATAAGGGTATACCAGCATATTATTTGGGTTTTACTTTTCATTTCTTAACTTCTACTAAGTTAAGCAGTTTTTCTTATGCTTATTGGCTGCTGAAGTTTCCTCTTACTGTGAAATTGTCTTTTGCCCATAGTTTTCTTTCAGGCTATTTATTTTTCTTATTGACTTCTAGGATTCTTTTCTGTAGAGCATATGTTTTGCTGTTATAAACATCTCCTAAAATGTCTCATTTTTGTTTATGGTGTGTTTTGCTATAGAAAGTTTTTTTTGTTTGATGATTAATTACCAGGGTTTGGTCAGGAAAACAGAAGCCACTTATATTTTGTGAGTAGCTAAGATTCAATATAAGAAATTAGAGGCTTTGATGATTTTTGAAATACAAAGGGAGTGAAGGTCAGAAGACCACTACTGGCTTTCAGGAAATCCAGGGACTCAGGAACACTGCTGTCACATACAACCACCTGCTAGCATCAGATTCCTGCCTGCAGCTGCTGGAAAATAAAGTCTTCTTCACTGGTCTCACTTTTCAGCTATCATGGGACTGCCTTTAATTGGCAGAATCTAAGCAAAGATCTTTGTTGGCAAGAGAGTTTGAAAAATGTAGTTACCAGGATTTTAGTTTCTATACTTCAAGGAAGTGCTTACAAGGGCAGGAATGTTACTATTGACAGATTTTTGCTTGTATACCTTGTTTTGGAAATTTTCTATCTTAAAGACACAAATATTTTAGGCCACATTTTTTTCTGAAACATCTTAAAGTTTTAATATTCACAAATAGGTATTCAAACTGCCAGACAGCAATTTTTTGTAATGTGTAAATTAGTATATACCCTAGATATATGAGTTCAAATTTACAAAGTTTCTGTGATGTGAAGACTATGAAACTAATAATGATACCTGTTGTTCTACATGAAGAAATTATATTCAATATTGTCTATGTAAATGATAAATACATAGGATTTAATTAAGAAAATTTTCTTTAGTATTTTAGTTAGAATATCTTGCACTATATGTTGTAACATTCATCAATACTGCCTTAATTGCCTGGTTAATTTCAAAATTTAAAGAATAAAGGAAATGCCAGATATATCTGTTAACTAGTTTATAAGACATGGAACCCACATAAAGTAGTTTTGTTGCTTCCTTGTAATTTAGTTATTTTCTACTTGCATTTGCATTAAATAAATTATATAGTAAGATCATAGTTAGAGTTAATAGGTAATCTGATTATTTTTCATGATTAACATTGCCAACAACACAGTGGTAACTAAATCAAAGAGTTTAAATGGGGTAATTTATTGTATATTTATAAGGCTAGTAAACAAGAAAAGGCATCACAAATTAGCTAATGCTCATCTTTAATTTGAATATAAAATTTGAAACAGTCATGGTTTGTGTAGATTATTGAATTATTTAAAGCAACAAAACTGGAAGGGTCCAAATATACTTAAAGTTTTCCCTTTGGGTAATGGACATTTTTCCGGTGGGTTTTCTAGTAAATTAAATGTGCAGAGGAGATAAGAAGAGAACATCTGAGCCCAGAGGTACAGCCTACTAGCTGGGTAACACGGATATTTACCAAGGTCAGCTTTTGATAAGAAAACACTGTAATCCATCAAAAAGGTGCAATTTTGCTCTGTACTGGATGGTTGTTAAAAATACTCAATTTCTTTTTACAGAATGAAAGTTGGGTAACTAAATATGAGCTAAAAGAATCTATAATGAAACATATCTTTAAGAAACATAGTTAAGAGGCTTCGTGAACAACATGAAAGATACTAGGACTAAGTCATTCCCTGATAGTAAATTTGATCGATAAAAAAATTCAGATTCTCAAGCATAAAAGGACAGAAGTTTCTTTGTGGAGAATTGCCTTAACATTAAAGAAAGTTGTTTTACATTTACAAGGACAGTTTAAAAAATATTAAATCCATGGAATTTTAAATATAAAATATCCAAAACTTGGATTGGGAAATGGTATAGCATAGTGGTTAAAAACATGAGTTCCAGGGGCAGAGACTCTCAGTTTAATGTCCATGTGTGCACCCATTAGCTATGTGACCTTGGAAGTAAGGTGTCTTTTCCATGCTTCATATTTCTTTCTTTTCTCACTGGGGATAAAAAGAGCACCTTTCTCATAGGGTTTTAGCTTATACCTAACAGGGATAGATAAATATCAGCTATTATTATTTTTAACTCTTATACTTAATGTTATGATAATGTTAAAGGTCTCCAACTTTATTTCTCCTTTTGTCCCATTGTACCTGCTCCTTCAGCTCTAGCCATACAACTCAAGCTCAGGCTGCTTTTAGGCCTTTGCACTTGCTAGTCTTTCTTCTTAGAATCCTTAGTCCCCAGATCCATATGTGGTTGTCCTTCTTTATCATTCAGGTGTCACCTAAGGTGACATCTCCTCTGAGATGGAGTCTCTGAACAAATTAGCTACAGGAGTCCCATCTGCTGTGTGCTACCTATTCAATTGCCCTGTTTTAAATTATTTCTAAATGTAGTGCTCTTATCTTTTGTTCATAAGTTTTTCTTCTCCCTTGCCCTACTAAAAAGTTATTTGCTTATGAGCAGAAACTTTGTCTTATTCAGTGTTCTTTTTATCCTTATAGCATATAACATTTCACTGAGAAAAGATAAAATTTAAACCTATGACCAGATGAATAATTTCAATAATAAATAAGTTACTAAGTTCCAGTAAAGGACTAAAGGGAAGCTATGTCAGGTGACCAAATAGAAATAATGTCTCTACATCTTACCTTTTAGAGAGAGAGAGAGAAAGTAAAATATAGCAGATTTAGAAATGCATTTTTGCTGGGCGCGGTGGCTCACGCCTATAATTCTAGCACTCTGGGAGGCTGAGGCGGGTGGATAGCTCAAGGTTATGCGTTCGAAACCAGCCTGACCAAGAGCGAGACCCTGTCTCTACTAAAAATAGAAAGAAATTAATTGGCCAACTAAAAATATATGGAAAAAAATTAGCCGGGCATGGTGGCACATGCCTGTAGTCCCAGCTACTTGGGAGGCTAAGGCAGAAGGATTGCTTGAGCCCAGGAGCTTGAGGTTGCTGTGAGCTAGGCTGACGCCATGGCACTCACTCTAGCCTGGGCAACAAAGTAAGAGTCTGTCTCAAAAAAAAATAGAAATACATTTTTGATATGTGTGTTGAGAGGTTGAAGGAAGTTTGGTCAGAGTATCCTATTGGGTTTTGCTGAATTCTGTTATAGTGTTATCTGGAGCAGAGTGTTGTTTTAGGAAGGATACTGTATTATGATCTTAATTTCTGATCTATTCTCTCAACTGTAGAGGGAAATGGTAATTTTCTCTCACCTAAATCCCTTGTACCTTCTAGGAAAAACAGATATGCCTTATATGGGTTCCTCTTCAAAGGGAAAGTAATGACTAATTTGCATTGTGTAAAGCACTTGAAGATGTACACCGTTTAGATCCTTATTTGGGGCCAGGTTCAGATCTCTAAAGAGTAAGATTAACTGACAGCAACTGTCTTGAGAAGAACAAGGAAGAGTAGCTTGACCCAAAGAGGGAGGTGGATTCTGGGAGGTTGGAGGAATGGAAAAGTGATGAGATTCCCTAATGATAGTCAAGGTTTGATTAAGCTTATCTCACAGATGTTTTATATTCAAGCAGCATAGCTGTCTATACTTTAATTGTCTAATCAAACTAGAGCTGAGAAAATTCTTTGAGGAAAGAAGGATATCCCTCCAAAAAGACTAAAGGAGATTTTTCTTGACAATTCCAAAGATGAAGACCAAAGACATTTAATTTGTTTTAGAAAAATAAAGGAATGAGAAATTTTCTCCCCTCAAGTATGGTATACGATTTCCATATCAGGTATAAAGGTAATTTTATTTATTGGTGGAAGAAACTGAGAGAAACTCATGGTCTTCTTAGTACAGTAAAGCTAAAACTATTAGTCATGGGTGAGCCAAATGATTTTCCTTTCTAAGCACCCAAGAGTCTCTGGGCTTTTATGACACTATTAGTCATGGAATTTTATATTAATGCAATATTTTTGAACTTATTATTTTTGGAGTATCTATAACAGCTGTATATTGTAGAAAACTTGGCAAGTTGTCTTCTCAAGATCTATTCTTTCCTGCTAACAAAATTCTGATTTTGTTTCCAGATATAATCTAACTATATCAGGTACTATATCATGATGATCTAAAGCTAAACCAATGATTTAGTCTGCCACATACTTAATTTTACAGCTTACTTTGCTGGAAAATTAAGACAAAACCACATGGCCCAGTTTTGGACAAAGAGAGATATAGGGATGTCTAATAGTGGCTCCTTGGAAAGATTTTGTTAAAAGGGGTATATGTGAACAAAAGTCACTCTATGAAAAAGACACCTGTACTCGAATGTTTATAGCAACACAGTTCACAATTGCAAAGTTGTGGAAACAACCCAGGTGCCCATCAGTACATGAGTGGATTAACAAAATGTGGTATATGTATACCATGGAGTACTATTCAGCTTTAAGAAACAATGGTGATATTGTATATTCCTGGATACAGCTGGAACCCATTCTACTAAGTGAAGTATCTCAAGAATGGAAAAACAAGCACCACATGTACTCACCAGCAAATTGGTATTAATGGATCAACACCTAAGTGGACATATAGGAATAACATTTGTTGGATGTTGTGCGAGTGGGA
>CAUYPO010005422.1:0-34688 GCA_963574435.1 Cheirogaleus major
CACCACAGGTAGTAAAAAATATTGCACATTCCAGGCCGGGCGTGGTGCCTCACGCCTGTAATCCTAGCACTCTGGAAGGCCGAGGCGGGTGGATCGCTCAAGGTCAGGAGTTCGAAACCAGCCTGAGCAAGAGCGAGACCCCATCTCTACTAAAAATAGAAAGAAATTAGTTGGCCAACTAAAAATACATAGAAAAAATTAGCCGGGCATGGTGGCACATGCCTGTAGTCCCAGCTACTTGGGAGGCTGAGGCAGGAGGATCGCTGGAGCCAAGGAGTTTGAGGTTGCTGTGAGCTAGGCTGACGCCACGGCACTCTAGCCAGGGCAGCAGAGTGAGACTCTGTCTCAAAAAAAAAAAAAATATTGCACATTCCTGACTAATTTTGAATTCTTAGTGACCACCTGATACTTGCCTGGTGCCTGGTCCAATACAGGTGCTCACTGATGTTGACAGAATGAATGGATGCAGTTGTCAACACCAAACTTTGAAGAATCATGGAAAGTAAGTGAGGGCAGAACATTGGAGCAAGGAAAATGTGTCTTCTGAAAACTATGAAACAACGAGTTTACTGAAGATACCCAGCAGCTTGCTAGGATGGTTTGGGAGTCTGACCTAGAAAGACAGAAAAGGGGACCTCAGACAAGTAATTAGATAGAACTGTAGGATTCATCAGAATGGGCTTAGATTAATGGAAATATTTACATAGATCCATGATTTTTCTTACCTATCCATTTTTTTGGCCACAAAATAAATTCTTTGAATGAAATATTACTGGAAGACCAATTCATAGAACTATGACAGATAGAGGGAAGGAGGGTTGAAGATTTGGAACTTTATGTTCTTGTCCTCTTTTTTGTTCCTTCCTTCTGTGGTAGCCCCAAATAAACCTCCAGAAAGTCCCAAACATAGGGGTTCTAAGACTGAAGTATGCATGGAAATCAGCTGAGGGATGATAGAAAATCTATAATTTTGTACCTGACCACCATAAATTCATTAAGCATAGAAACACCCAAGTATCTCAGTTAATGCTGAACTAAATACTGTCAGGCCTCTCCAAAGCACAATTTGAAACCAGTAATGTAAAGATGAACTGCCTATTGTGTTCACAGCCTGTCAGAAAGTTTAAAAACCTGGGTTAGATGAAATTATGAAAAGAGCTAAATAGAAACTGGTTATAGGTTGATACAGAGGGAAGTTTTGTGTCACCAGTGGTGCCATTAGGGGTCATAACTAAAGGTTAAATCCTTTTATTCATTGCTGTTTTAGATTTAGTATTCATGGAACATATTCATGTTCATGGAGCAACTGAGAATTTGAGATCAAATAAAAGAAAACAAGAATCATCTTTATTTCCCATCCTCTCTACAGAGCTCAGCTGTTTATGTGTCCCCCAGGAAAATTCAGCCAACTCAGAAGGCAGCTAACTCTTCTCAAACAATAAATGTGTTACCTTGCCCCATTCACTTCCCAGGAGTCATTAACACTTTGGCTCTTGTACTTTTCCCTTTTCATCATCTACGTGTGTTTAAAAGTGTCCACAGTGTCCATGATCAATTATTTACTGGCGTCTCATTCTTGCCATAACAATTCCCCTCCGTGAGTACTACTGAATCTTTCCCCTTTCTAGTTTGTGTACAATTACAAGCAGAATTTTCTTATCAGTAGCTACATTGTCACTTTTTTGTAGTTCCCTTTCTGGACCATAGCTGTGAATTAGCACACCAAGCCTGAGGGCATTGTGGTGGCCTCAAATCCAACACGGGTTCTGATTTTACCTACTGTGTCTGTCAGATATATTTCTGAGATAGAATGTTTGCTCTTCTTATGCACTGATCTGTATCACAGGGAAGCTGACAACTACAGGCTGCATATCCCAATTCCGTATCAACTGACTTCCCACTCTGATCACACAAAAGACGTACTGATGGATATCTGGAACATGGAAGGAGGAAGCACTCCATTCCCATTCTGCCCCAGACTGGGCTGGGACCCTCCATGATGCCAGCTTCTCCTCCTGATAGGTCAGTCATGTTCCAGGTTCTGTCGGATAACCCTTACCCTGGAATTTAGGTAACATTATCACTTCCTTCCCTTGTCTCACCAGCTCTAGGGTATGGCATTTTGCTGTTGTTAATCTCTGAATTACCTAGACTTCTCAGCTCCTCTATCACCAGTGTAACCAAGTCCCTGAATTAAATTCTCTGATATAAATACTTGAAATGGTTTCTGTTTTTCTACTTAAAGCCTCACTATCACACCTTACTACTTCTCATTCTTCTTCCCTTTCTCCCTTTCCCCTTCCCCTTCCTCCTCCTCCTCCTCACTTTTGCAGCCTAAGAACTTCTCAACTTAAATGGCAAAGCTCCAAATCTGTTTCAGATTTTCCAATGCACCCAAATGTGAAGGCTCTTTGTATCCTATCCCAGTCTCTTGAGATTAAATTTGCAATACCCTGTTAGAGGAGATTTATTGTTAATTGTCCAAAAGGGTTTTTTGATGGTTATAATTATGGTCTGTGATTACTTAAAAATAAGATGCAAAAGACTGATTTCAAGATATTGAATCAAAATAGTATAGTGATTATGCAGATAGAATAAGAAAGATGGGGGAGTTCACATGAGACTTGATTCGGGAGAATCCCATGTATCATTTAGGAGCAGAAGGCAAAATGCTATTAAGTGTTAGGTGAGAAGAGTTGCTGAGACCAGACACCAAAAATATGGTTTCTGAGGAAGTATGAATTGCTTTGTCTGGAAAAAATTATGCACATCTTTGATAGTAGAAATTCTTGGAGAAATTCTCCAAAGTATGTGGATGTGTTGCAATGGAGACTTCTGATATCCAGGCTGTGAGTTACCCAGAAGATCCGTGGGCTGTGCCTGTTGGTAGATAGGGCTCCTTGGAAAATACCAATCTTTACCTATTAACATAAATATCTTCATTCTGGCAGCAATATAAGATAGCTAAGAATTATATGCCTTGGTCCTTCACTCCCAAAGAACTATCAGCACCTTCACTCCCCCACCCTTTTACACATACCAATGTACACACCTATGCATATACACATACATGGGAAGGCACACTAGAAATTTGCACTCATTCATACAGTTAGGAAAATGATCTCTTTCTCCGAATCAGGAAACAGTAGCAAAGAATTATTTCTTAGAAGTGTTTTTGATAATCTGAATTACTGAATAAAAGTGGAAAGAACTAGATTATTAGGAGATAGATCAAAGGGGCTTTATATTATATAAATAGTTCATCTTTTTTTAATCATCTTTAAAAGATTATTATTTGGTATTTTCTGGATTTGAATTTTGATTTTAGTGTGAACTTAGTCAATCATTAAACCTATTTAAGGTTTGGTTTCCTTATATTTATAAAGAGGGTAATATTACTTGATGTATAGAATTATTTTGAGGATTAAATGATGTAAACCCATTGAAAAGCATATGATGTCTGGCAAATGTAAACCTTCAAAATATGTGTTGATCTTGTAGTTTCTGTGATACCAGTACAACTCCCAGAATATGTCCTAGCATTTAAGAACATTAAATTCTATACTGTAATAAATTCTACATCTATACTGCCCTATAGAGATTCTTGAAGTTTCAGAATGATGAGTTAGAAAAAACTAAAAATACTTAATATTTTGAGGAAAGTTTAAAATACATTCAGCATACTTGTTTACTTGGGATAGGTGAGTAACAAATAATTGAAGAGAAATTCAACAACTGTGGTAGTTTTATTATTTAACTTTGCTGCCACCCTTTAATTCTTTTCAATAGACCGTAGAGGAAGAAAAATGTCAGTTTTCTCATTCAACATGAATCTATCTGTCTTATTTATCATTAACTTTGTAGTTCTTTGGTCCTGTTCTGATACATCCTTTACTCATTTGCTTCCTGTTTCCTTCCCTCATCATGACAATGGATTATTCCAGCCCTCACTTTTGTTAGAATTATTTGGTTCCTATATATGTATATGCATATATATATATGTGTGTGTGTGTGTGAGAGAGAGAGAGAGAGAGAGAGAGAGAGAGAGAGAGACAGACAGACAGAGACAAAGACAGAGAGACAGAGAACTGGAGAGTAAAGAGGCTTCTTCCTAAGATCTCATCAGGGGACTCGCATCCTGCCTGCTACTGTACCACCAGCCCACAGGGTTTGGTTTCCTCATCTTATTAGACACTGATGTAGAAGTTCTAGCAAATGTCATCAAGCATCAAAATAAAAATGTAGAAAGAAGAGATATAAACATTGACAAAATAAAATGATCTCCTTTTCTTGATAGTTAGATTGTATACTAGAAAATATATTTTACAAAAATCTAAAGTAATTGATAACAGAATTTGATAAAGTGTCAGGGTACAATATAAACATATGAAAAATACTTTCCTGTAGTATTAGCTGGGTTTTAATCAGGGAAGTGGAATTACTTACAGTATTATGGGAGAGGAAATTTATTATAGGAATTAAGCATTACTCAATGAGATGCTTGGAAAGATCCCAGAGGAAAGTTAAAGAAGGAGAGAAAAATGACTAACCAATTCTGATGTAGATATTCCCCAGCTTGTACACCTGGAAGATAGGTGTGTCTGTAGTTGGAACCATGAAGAAGACTGATACAGAAGTTCACGGACCATTGTGTATGTATCAGTGAATGGGTTGTTGGTTCTTCATGACCACTACCTCTGTCAGTTCATGGTGAAGTGCTGGGGGCAGGTCACTGTTGGTAAGTAGGACCAGTGATTAGGAAGGATAGGTGGGGAAGCACAAAAACGAACTGGGATCTGCTTGTGCCTTTATTCAGTGAGTAATGGGTGCTGTTTCATTTCTGCCTCCAAAATTCTATGCAACTTCACTTGGGCCAACTCTAATCTGTAACTATACAAAGAAGAAGATTCAGGGAAAAATAAAAAATAGTAACTAGCAAAACCAAGTATAAAATAGAGCAGTTGAACTCAGTACCTAAAAAGAGAAATGGGATCATCTACTCTCAACAGCAAAATATCAAGCTTATTTTTGATCAAGTTTATTATTTACTAATAAACCTAATAAGAAAGATATAAAACTTACATAAATAAAATGACAAAATTTAAGGACATTACACAAGATTTCCTCTTGCCTTAGGAAACTTAATACTATAAAAATATTAGTTCTTCCAAATTTCATATTATATATATATACACACACACACATATACATTTAGAGTTAGAATCTCAATAGTTCTTTTTTGATAAAATGATCTTTAAATCAATATATAAGAATAAATCTTCACGAATACTCAAGGGAAGAACAGTGAGAAGTGACTTGCCTTAGAGATTCGGAATGTATTACTAAACAGAAAGTTTCTGCTCACAAATCACTGTGGGATGGCCATAGGAATAGCCAAAGTGGAAACATGGAAGGTTGGGAGAATCCAAAAATCGATCCTGGTACATGTGAGCATAAAGACAAATACTGCATGAAAGTGCTCCTATGTGGAATTGAAAACAATTGACCTTATGGAAGTAGAGAGTAAGAATTATGGTTACCAGGAACTAGGGAGGGTGGTTTGGGAGATGGTTGGGAAGATGTTGATCAACGGACACAAAATTTCAGTTAGATAGAATGAATAAATTCAAGAGCTCTATTGTACATGGGTACTATAGCTAACAATATATTGTATTCTTGAAAATTGCTAAGAGAGTGAATGTAAAGTGTTCTCACCACAAAAATGATACCTATGTGAGGTACTGCATGTTAACTCGCTATATTTAGTTATTCTACAACGTATATATACTTCAAAACACTATGTTCTACATGGTAAATACATACAATTTTACTTGTCAATGTAAAAAAATGAATAAAATTACAGGAAATATTTCAATATAGAGAAAAATAATGGACTATTTAATGCATTTATTATTTATCAAATAAAAGCAATGAATTATTTAATGGAACACAACTAGCTATCCACCAAGAAAAAATAAAAAATGGGCCTCTTTCTTCTCCCTATAAAATAAAATTTCCGTTTAGATATTTAAATGTAAAATACAAAATAAAAGTGTTATAAAAAGATTCTAGAAGACTACATAAACATTCCAAAAAGGAAGCATAGGCTTCTAACACTCAGATGTTATACAAGAAAAGAGAAAACTAATTGAATATATGTAATTTAAACATTTTTGTATGGCAAAGATACCATAAACAAAGTGAATAAACCAACAATAAATTTGAAAAAAGAAACTTACATAGCAAAGGAAAAAGCTAATATCTATACTATAATAAAAGACTCAAAAGTTAACAAGAAATTTATAAATAATAGAGAACTGGCAACAGATATGAAGAGATTATTTATATCAGTGAAAATTTATGTGGTTAAAATAATGAAAAGATGCACAAACACATTAGTATTCAAGAAAAGATAGATTAAGGTAATAGATTTCACTTTTTACCATTTCTGACTGGCAAATATTGAAGTGAACATAAAATCTATTGCTGCCTGGGAGGGGAAAAAATGGCATGCTCATAAAATGCTAAAAGAAATGTGAGAGCAATCTCTTAACATCGATAAAAAATGCATATATTCTAATAACCCAGTAATCTCTTTCCTGATAATCTATTCTGCATAAGGAAAAGTTTCGGTATGTGAGGATTATCCACAAGGTTGTTTACATCAGCATTGTTCATAGCAGAGAAAAAAACCCTATCAATAATGAAATGGATAAATAAATTATTGTTCTTCCAAACTATTAAAAAAATGAATGAGAACTATACCAGATACTTTAAAAGATTTCTGTGACATTCATTGCATATCTTATCTCATCTTTGTAAGATATTGTTAAAGCCCTCTATATGGATATATGTGTATACATGCATATGGATATATGAATGTGTTCTTGACTATATTATCATGGAGAGAAAATATGAAAAAATACAGTTTAGGTTGTTAACTTGTGTTACCTAGCAGGGAGGAGGCAGGGAGGAAGTTATCTGGATGGAGTGGGGAATAAGAAGATGGAAATGACCTCCAGAGGATTTACAGTTTGGATGCATTTTATATGGACTTATTTAAAAGGAAGTGCATCATATGTTATTTCTCTTTGATAAATATATAGAATAAGTGTGCTGGGGGTTGCTGATAAACAGAGCTTAGGACCTGGGAGACTGCAAGAATGAATGTGTTGACAAGGAAACACAGCTTTAGAGAGAAGGTTGCACATTTAGTTAGGACAGACGGCATTTGAGATGCTGGTTTTGGCATTTACAATTGGGCTTCATCAAGGAGACAGTTGAAAGAGTGGTTAGAAGGTTGGGAGTGGGGAAAAGGGCCATCTGAGGTGGGGAGACAGATATTGATGCAATCTCTGAGTGGATTTGAGGATGAAGGTCAGAATCTAGGGGAAATCATACCTTTAGAGAGAAGAAAGAGAAAGTGAGGCTAGATAGGACGATGAAGGTCAATGCACAGAAGGTAGAACAAGCTGAAGAAAACTGCCAATGGAAGCAAAAAGTGGTCCAATAAAAGGAATAGGGAAAGGAATGGATTATTTTTTCACTAACAAGTGTGTTCTGTATGCCTTTATTTCTTGTGTTTTTTTTTTCCTAAATGAGTTTAGGTCTTCAGTTATTTTTAATATGTCTGTAATATGTTGAGATTCTTAGGTGAACGGTAATAGAAGAGCTAAGTGTTCTGTAATGGATCTTCAATTAATTGCAGAATATACAATAGAGGGTAAAAAAATTCAACTCATTTTGAGTCAAAAGCTTTTATAATTAAAAATCTGTTAGGAGGAACAGTCCTAATTTTCCTTTATGTGCCTTGAAAATTTGCCAGGAATTTAAAAGTCTTCCATCATTACACGTGGCTTCTGGACTTTAACAGTCCCTTAGCTCCTTAGATAATTTTATGTTCTAAACCAAAATTACTTCTTCAGGCTTTCTTTTCTTTTTTTTATATATCATCTAATTTAGTAAGATTTTTGGAGATAGTTATTCTGATTATTCTTTTGTTATTTAATTATGTGATCTGTAACAAATTATGTTATTCTGAAAGCAACTTTTGTGTAGAAAACTCTTTTTGAGACTGATCTGGGAGCTTTCCAGTTTTATGTTCATTTCTTTTGCTCTCAAGGTTGTTCAAAAAATTATGTAGTGTTAATCTCATCAGAAGCAAGACCAAGACTGGAGCTTTCTCTGTCTATTGTATTCAATTAAGAGTGCTTGTCCAATTACTACTTCTGTTTGCTTAGAGGTTATCATCTAGCAACTTTTTTCTCCAAGGGCAGCATCCTAAACTTTTGTGGCTCCTTTATATTCCTGGCATTTCATTCTAGGCTAAATCTATTTGAATTTTCTTCTAACATAAAGTTTGAAGTTCTTAAAGAAAAGCATCAGATTTGCACTGGGGTACAAATTTGAATGTCAAGCTCTATTTTTGCAATTGAATTATACCTTTACTTTTGAGCCTATAAAATTGAACAGAAACCTGGCAGAAGTAAACTATATCTATATTGTTCTGGTCCTAGTCTTGTACCATTGGCACCATTGCACCATTAAAATGGACATCTGGAGAATTACAGAGCTATGACAAAGTATATAAACTCATGAATGTTGGTGTCAAGTTGTCTGAGGCTAAATTCTGACTCTACCACCTATTATCTGAGTCTGATACAGGTTACTTAATTTCTCTAAGCCTCTATGTCCTCATCTGTACACACAAATTATAACTGCAACCACCTCATCAAATTGCTAGGCCTATAGAAAACACTCCACGATAACCATTATCATTATTTATTACAGTTGCTAACATAAACTGTAGTGAGTTACAATAAATATTCACATTATCTGTGGGTTTCTTATGGATATGAATTATCTTCTAAAGACTTTTTAAAAGTAAGGAAAGGGAGAAGAGCCAAGAAAACTTGGGATTTAATTAAAAATCAATACCTTTAGGAGAAGCAATGCTGTGTATTGGTAAAGATCATGGTTTCTTGAGCCTAAAAGCCTGAGTTCAAATCCCAGCTCTGCTACTTATTAGCTCTTATTAGCACTTAAATGAGCTACTTAACCTTTCTGTGCTTGTTTCTTCATTTTGAATGAGAGTTAATTATAGTGCTGACCTCACACAGTTGTTATGAGAGTTTAATTATTTTTTCTTAAAGCAGTGCCCGGCAGGGCTGGCTTCATGGACATGTGACTGTGCAGTTGCACAAGGTGGTATCCTCAGAACAATTCATGCTTGGGTTAATGTTGTACTGTTGCTGTCTTAAAACTCTTAATAATTTCTTAATACTCTTAATAATTTTAAGCATGTGTGTGAGCAGAGAAGATACACTTAACATGCATGTCTACTGTGTTCCTTGCTGCTGCTTTAGCACATAACATTTTTGATGCCACATGAGCACAGAATTTTGGTGGACGCAATTGTGAGTTCAGTGCAAGTCAAAGCAAGCACAAGGCAAATGTGTTACATCTATGACTGACTAAATGAAAGCACTGACAGCTCCAAGACACCATAATTTTTGTTCAAAATGTAGAAATCTCTTCAAAGGCAAAAAGAAGGTAATGGTATTCTAAGAAACACAAATGACAAAAAAAACAAAACCCTATCATATTCTTTCTTACTCATATTACTTCCCTTTATTAGTCAACCACTTATGCTGAAAATTGTGAGATAGAAGGAAAGGGAAAATACTCAGTTCTTTTTCCTCTCAGTTCTTTCTTGCTCACCAGTAAGCCAAAAGTAGACAGTGTTGGTAGAACACGCATGTCTCAAGACATGAAATAAAAACAGCTGAGTTATTTTTTGTGCAGTGTTTCTTCTGTTCTATCAAGAAAAATTACATATGCTTATACACTCTGTGAGATATGTGAACTACACCATTTCAAAAATTGGATATATGAGATAAATGCTGTTATATTTTTAAAACCAGTATTGAAGATTATAAAGATGGACAATGAAATTCATCCTAAATATGAAAAAAATTTTTCATTATTTAGAATGATAGAAAATAGCAAAATCAAAAACACCATGAAAGTCAAAAGACATACTGCAGAAGAAAGAAAAGATCTTTATATTTTAATACCTTTTACAGCACCTTTTTTTGTTTTTTAAACAAAGGGCTCTACATTTTCATTTGTACAGAGTTCTAAAAATTATATAGGTGGACGTGGTGCGTGGCACATCATAAGTACTATGTGCATATACATATGCATATATAACTTAAAGGAATCAGTGGTGGTTCCAGATTTTTATATTGGAATATTGCCTTCCTAAAAGGAAAATCCAGGATTTCTACCACTGGAAGAAAAATATTCAAATAGGAAAAGATGGCTTACCCTGTACCTGAACCTGTTCCTGTGGGTTTGACATTCTCCTTGAGGCTCATATGCCCATTACTCCTAGATTGGAGTATTCCACAGATGGTCCTAAATAGCCAGATTTAGGGGAAGATGCATAGTGCATACTCAGTTTGTTCCTTTCACCATCTCTAAGGCACTTTTCAGTGTTGCTCTAAAGGACTTTATAGTTTTCTAAACACTTTCAAATACATTATTTCATCTAACCCCTGCAACCCTTTTGAAGTAGGTAGTGGAGAAGCTAAAGCATAATGTATGTGGCTGGCTAGTTACCACCTTCCCCAGGAGGGGCATTGCCTGCTGAGTTCATCACAGCCCGGGTTCTGACCCCTCCATGTTACACATTCAGAAAACAGACAGTGTCAGTTTCCCAGAGCTATACTGGACTTACACATGCTGACTCACATCAGCTAAATCCACGGGAGAATAAAGTGTAGAATCCAGAAAGCCAATGCTGTAATTTAAAGAGAGAAATGTAACTTTCCAGCACACCAGAACATTCTCTCCCTGTAGAAAAACATCCTGAAAAGCTAGATTATTACAAGGTAGCTCATGAGCATGGAATCAGAGCAAGGAGAGCTGGTTGGATAATTCGTATGTTTAAGGGCATCAGGGTCTGATGGTCTAATAGATCTGTCTCAACAACAAGGAGAATTTGGCACATTTGCGTCATTTTATCTTCCTAGGACACTGTGCTCCAGTCAGTGCTGAAGGCATACTGATAATTTATGCCTTCCTTTCTCTTATACTCCTTGCTGATTGACTCGTTTCCTGATGGACTCATTCCTTCTTGAGATTTGTGATTTTTATCATATAGTAACAGACAGATTCTTTTCTTCCCTGCTTCTGGAGTAGAGAACATTTTCCTTCCCTAAGGTGTTTTTCACATAGAAATTTCATATAATGTGTGCCAGTTTTAAGGTTTAACTCTGAACTTTTAGGACCGCATTGCTCTCACCCCTGGTTTCAGGCAGTGGTGTTCTCATTTTACAAAATGGAAAACAGGCTCTGGGAATGTTAATAACCTGGTTTGAGAAAAGAACCCTTCTGTTTACTTGTTTTCAGGATTTATTTTTTTTTTTGATTCAAGTATAATGTTCTTCTTTCTACTGTATTATACTATATTACATCTGTCTTCTTGAAATCTAAATACTTTTTTATTTTAAGGCAGCATTATATTAATTTCCTACCAAGCTCTTTGAGTCGACTGACAAAATATGAGAGGATCTTCCTCTTAGGTCTCTTTCTGACTTCATTTTCTCTCTCCTCCCGCTCACAATCTTCAGCCAAACTCATGCGTCCTGGCTTCAGGAATTTTACATGTTTGTTTCCTTCTGCCTGGAATACTCTTCCCTCACATATGTCCTTTCCTTCATTCAGAATGCTACTCAAATCCAGCCCCCTATCTAAAATTATACCAGTATCATTCTCTATCCCATTACCACACTTTACTTTCCTTCCTTAACACTAAATTATTGTATCCCATTTAAATTTTGTGTATCTATTTTTTGTATATCTCCTACTGGAATATAAGCTTTAAAGGAAGTTTCTTTGTTATATTCACTGCTATATCCTCAGCCTTTTAAACCATTCCACCACATTGGACTACTGTGGTATAGAAAAGTGCATGTAGGGCACTTAATCAATTCTAGTCCTTACTAGGTGCTGATAAAGTGGTACTTTGTTGTCTGACATCCCTGCACTATCGGTTCACTCATTGAGCATGTTTCTCTTGGGTGACTATCTTATACACAGAATAGGTGTTCATTAAATATATGTTCAATGAAGTGATAGATAAATGAATAATGAACTGCTATTGGATTTGAGAGGAGGAAAACATCACTTTCAATTGGATCAGAAATCAGGAAAAGCTTTTCAGAAAAGGTAGCTTTTAAACTGGGTCTTGAAACATGATTTCTTTCTTTGGTATGGGGATAAAAGGCACTGAATACATTTATCATATGCCCCATAGCACTGTCTACACTGCCATTTTAACATCATAGAAACATGCTAGAAGGTAAGCTTCATGAGAGCAGAAACTCTTTCTACCTAGTTCATCTATACGCACATGCACAAAGACATATATCTGCTCACTGATACATATTCATTATGTATTAATATATATAAAATTAATAGATGTAAATAAAAAGTAAAGTGCTACAAAATTTACAAAAGTTGAGCTTTTGATAAATATGACACTAACGATTCTAAGTGAGGAGGTTAGGCTTGTTTGGTGATTATGCCTAAGAGTTATTATAAGGGTTGGCAATGAGATTCAAATATCACTCGGCCAATCTAGAAGCCCCCATTTCTCTATAGGAGAAAGCTAGAGTGATCGGTGTGCATATAGTTTACAATGAGTTTCATATTTGTATAAAAATTTATTATGGAATGTTGACATTAGTACTCTTACTTCATGGTGGTTTTAAATTTAGAGTTTTAAAAAAGTCAGTGGTCACAAAGCAGGCCTAGGAAGTTGGAATAGTTTTCCTAATGTCATGACAAAACCTTATTTGTCTTGTAAGGTTTTTAGTAATTCAGCTCTGAACCATTGTATGACCTGAAGATAATTCAAAATCATATATCTTTAGGACAGGAAATCCTCATTTGGAAATACCTCATTGGAATGTGGTCCTATACAATAGGCACTGATGTTTCTTATTTCTCTGTTAGCCATAAGTACAACATGGCATTTAAGTTTTTACCTATTTAAGGGCACTTCAAAAACTTATTCCACACAAGAACTCATGAAACTTACATTCTAATGAAAGAAATACACAACAAATAAACACATATTTAATGCTATTGGATCTTGATGAGCACTGTGAAGAAAAGCAAAAATTAGAAATAGAGAATAACTAGGCTGAGTGTTATTTTAAATGGATAAGGGAAAACCTCTCTGAGAAAGTGGCTTTTGATTACAGACCTGAATGAAGTGAGGTGATTAAGCCATGACAACATGAGAGGAACAAACATTCCAGGCAGAGAGGACCAGCAACAATAGGCTCTGAGATCAGAGTAAAAGTCAGTGTGAGTAGAGCAGAGTGAGCAAAGCAGAGAAGTGTACTAGACACAGACCTAGATCTGCTCAATCCAGGTTAGCCTGAGACAGGAAAAGGAGTTTATTTTGCTCTGAGTGTGATGAGAAGATCTTGGTGAGTTTGCAGTAGGAGAACAACTTAATCTGGTTTACATTTTTAGAAGAATACTGGTTACTGTGTAAAGAAATAGCTGTAAGGAGGCAAGTGTAGAAACTGGAATAGAAAGCAGAAAGCTACAGCATGAGTTCAGGTAAGTCATGAGAAAGGACTAGGGTGGTGGTATTAGAAATGTTGAGTGGTAAAATCTGGGAAAGATTTTGATAGTAAACAAGACTAGCTGTAGAGGAATTGAATGTGAAGTAGAAGAAAAGGAAAGAATCAAGGATGACGTCTAGGTTTCAGGACTGAGTAATTGAGTAAATGGCATCGCTACTTACCAACACATGAAATACCGAGGATGGATCAGGCTATGAGTAAGTTCAGGAGGTCTGTTTGGGACATGTTGAGAACAAGAAGCCTATTAGATATCTGAGTGGAGAGGTCAGGTAGGGGATTGGGTTCAGGAGTCTTGTGCTCAGTGGGGAGATCAGGGTTTTAAATAAAAATTTGGAAGACATTATAATTTAGAACAATGGTTTTCAACTAGGAAACACTTTTGCCCTCCAGAGACATTAGGCAGTATCTGGAGACATTTTTGGTTGAAACAACTTGGCGGGAGTCGGGGGGGTGTTGCTAATGGCATCTAGTACATATATAGAGGTCAGGGATGCTGTCAAATATCCTACAACACACAGGGCAGCTCTGCAGAACAGAATTATTAGATTCAAAATGTTAGTAGTCCTGGGGTTAAGAAACCCTTACTTAGAAGGAACTTGAATCCACGTGATTAGAAGAGATTATTTGGGAAGGGAGTATAAATAGAGAAGAGAAGAAGGCTGAGACACTAAGAGTTAGAAGTAAGACACTGTGAGAAGGACATCATTAAGGAACGTTGAGAAAGAGTGGCCATGGAGCTAGAAGAGAAACCAAGGATGGTAGTGTTTAGAAGCCACGTGAAGAAAAATATTTCAAAGAGGAAATGATTAACTGTCAAATGTTGTCGAAAGGTTCAGTGAAGATTAGGAACAGGCCATTTGATTCAGTGCGATTTTGGAGACAAATGTGTGCAGTGGAGGAATGAGCGAGTACAAAAGCCCGGCAGGGGTAGGTTAACTAGAGAATATGAAGTAGGAAGTTGAGATAGCAAATGAAGACAAGAAGAGCAAAGATGTGGGGTAAAGACGGGGACCGCATAAGGATTAGCAAACATGTTTGTACCTTAAGAATGGTCCCCTATGGGAGAAGAAACTAATATTATCTGACATAATATATGTATTATTTGACATTGGTCGCATGAATTAATCATCCTGAATCCCTCCGCTTTCCATTCACTCATCATTGTGGATTTTGTGACATCCCACCTTGACCTCCTTCAGCGCACCCATTACCCCGCCTGCTGTGGGTAATCCAAGCTCATGGCTGCCCCTCTTATCAGGAGAATTGACCCCAACCTTTCCCAGGAAGGGCATCCTCCCTCTAAGGGCAACCCACAGCCAGTGGTTGACTGATAACTAATATATATACAGGGCTGGAGCTAAAGTATTAGGGAAGACAGCTCTGTAGTATAGTTTATGCCCTAGAACCCATCGTATATGCATTAGGTATTTACTTTACTTGAGATAATATCATGCCACCATTCCTTAGGACATCTCAGTGTCCCTAAAAGCTGACTGTACTTAAGTCAATGTATCCAAATTCCAGTCAGTAGGACAGAAGAAAAGATGAAAAAAGGCATGCCTCATACCTTTAAAACATATTTTCCAGAATTTCCCCACACCATTTCTGCTTGCATCCCATTGACCAGGCTGACACCTAACTGCCGAGAAGCTGGAAAATGTGGTCTTTAATCAGCAGCTGAGTTCCCAGGTAAAAACTGGAGGGGGAGAGTACATATTGGCAGAACTAGAGGTCTCTACTAGAGAAAGCATCTTATCTGTTGCTGTTGCTATTTTCTTAGGCAAAGCACAGGCTGGTCCATATTGGGTACCCAATAAACATGGATTAAACTTTGCAGAAATAGTAAACTAATGTATTTGTGGTGTCTTGCAAATTTCAATATTATATCACATATTTGCCCATTTGACTCCCACAATCAGCTTATGGATTAGGTACCACTATATTTCTTGATTACTATTAAAGTAAAATAGCCAGTCACTCAGCTAGTTGTGGCTAGTGAGGAACTTATACTAAGGTCTTATGACTATGAAAATGATTCTTATTTCACCTCCCAACAGCAACCATGGCAAGGAAGGGAGTGTCTAGTTTTTTGGGTCCTTACCTGGGCAATGAACTATCAAAGGCCAAGTTTGCAACCCCTTCCCTTGGGGAGAACTGATTCCAATGGCTATTCCAGCACAGCTGTGAGGACAGACCAACCACTTCTAAACACTTCTTTTGTTAATCACCTTGTAGGGCATAAAATACAGTGAATGTTTTACGATTTTTAGGTGGCTATTGTCATTTATATTCTGTACTTTAAAAACAATGTATGCAGATACTTGTTTTACAACCATATAACAGGTAGCATGAAATGCTTACTAATCATGCCTAATAAATTACACTTTCCCAAACCTAGCGGGGTAAGAAACATGGCATGATTAATTATTTGCATAGCTTAGCTAATGCCATTGTTTTAGATAGAAAGTTGTAGCATTAAAGGGATTAGATATCAAAAATTTCTATTTATTTTCTCTTTAAGCCAATGGTATTTATAAGAATATCATAAAATGTGATTTTATTAGGCCTTTGGAAGATTGTAGTTCTCTAAGTTCCAATGTGAGGAAGGTTATCTTTTGTAGGGTATCTTTTGTAATGGCATGTGGTCCCCTTGAGTTGTGGACGTGATGCTGTAAACAAGGAATGGCCCATTTGCTAGAGAAGTTCTAGATGAACTTTGAAAAGCTGGTGAAGAGAGAAACCAAAGAAGGCCAGTGGTGGATTAGGTAGTGACTTCAGAGCCTGAGGAACAACCAAAGAAAAAAGAGGTAGGAGTTCTTCGTGGTCTCTCCCCATTCTTTTGCCATATCTAGTTTGGAATGTCTAGTTTGGCCATTTGGATGTGTCCTTTTAGCTTTGATATTTATAAATTAACTCAGGGAGGTAAAAGGTACCAGGAAACTATACTGGCCTAGACTCATTTCTAATTTTCATCTATTAATTCAAAAAACTTATTTTGTGCATTTATTTATATAAGGTGCTATAGGTACAGATAGGGAGAGATGAAAAACTCAGGGTTTATTTTCAATGAACTTACAGTCTGTTGATTCTGAATAGTAACTCTGTGATAATTAATTTTATGTGTCAACTTAGCTAAGCCATGGCACCCAGATGTTTGGTCAGATGTTCTAGATGTTTCCATGAAGGTACTCTTTACATGAGATTAACATTTAAATCAGTAGACTTTGAGGAAAGCAGATTACTCTTCAAAATGTGGGTGGGCCTCCTCAAATCAGTTTAACAGAAAAAGATTGACCTGCCTTCAAAAAGGAGGGAATTCTCGCAAAAGACTACCTCTAGACTCAAACTGCAACTCTTCTCTGGGTCTCCAGCCTGCCGCCTACCTTGCACATTTTGGATTGGTCAAGCCTCCATGATTGTGTGAGCCAATTTCTTAAAAGATACTTCTCTTTCTATATATGTGTATGTACATACTGTTGGTTCTATTTCTCTGGAGATCCCTGCCTAATACACTTTCTATAGGACAAGTAGAAAACATCACTAACAAAGCAGTAACTTTTTTGATTAGTCACTTTGATTACAACATTAATCTTTATTTCAGATAATAACATTTTTCAAATTTACTGTGACTTACAGTTTTCAAAGGGGTTTCATATTAGTTTTTTCATTTGTTGTTTATAAAACTTTTGACAGAAAGTTAGGACAGAGTTGAACTAATACCATTTTATAGATTTGAAAAATATCATCCAAAGAATTTATCACTCTTTCAAAATCAGCTGAGGAGTGACAACACTGGCATTACTACTCAGATCTCCTGTGTTATAATGAAGTAATCCTTTCATGACAGGCTCCTGTATCTTTGGGTGTATGAAAAGATTAAGTCACAGCAGAAGATACATATATATACGCACACACACAGACACACACACATACAGTGTTAGAAGGATGCACAGTGAAAAAAATAGCCCATGGATCTTGCTGTAAGACAAGAAAATTAAAAATAAAATCTATGTTATATAAGTGAAGGTCAGTTCAAGTTCAGAGAGAGGACTACTTCTAATGCCACAGTGGGATACCCCAGGTGCTTTTTATATTGGTTTAGGCAGGAGAAGAGGTTCTTTTTCATTTGTACTTGAGCCTCATGCTGTCTGCTGGACACAGAAAGAATCAAATATAATAATGTTTCGAGATCTTGGAAAGCAGGAATGCAAAGCAATATTTTATTAGAAATATGTAGAATGTTAGATTCTTTTAATTATTCACACAGGTATTGATCTTTAACATCAGAAATTAGCATCTTGGGTACATTTCTTTTAAAGCAGCCATATTTGAAAAAGTCACATTTGTCTTGGCTTGGTGAAATTCTGCCATAGGACAATAAAACAAGGTAATCATAAATTATTTAAACACTATTAATTGTCCTAGCAGAAGCTAATTTCCGCTAAAGTAGCTTCCAGTTTCTACTGCCTTTTCTAGTGTATTTTTCTCTGCCTTTCACTCTCAATCCTAAAGTGGGTTTTGACTATAGGTGAGACATTACTTACAGGGAATTAACATGAACTAGTATTTGGAAGTCTGCTCCTTGCCTGCTCAGCAACAGGAGTGATTAGTGTGTGGAAACAAAAAGTTATGTACAATACGAGGCTTACAGTTGGAGATTTTAAAAAATGACGCTTTTTATTCACTGAAGAATCAAGTGATTATAAAGTATTTAATAGCTCCCATTTGACATTGGCATTGATGGAGGAAGTAAGTCAATCCATACTGTGGATTGCACCTAATTTATCTTTGCTTCCCCACATCCTGGCCCAGAGAGGGTGCAGGGAACGGAGAATTTATCGCTTTTTCAAAATCAGTTGGTAGTCATTGCTCCAATTATGAAGGGACACTTACTGCCAATTAATGAAGTGTTTTTGCTGGAGCATCCTCTTCCTTTTACACCTTGAAGTAAGCTGGGCAGTAGGCTGATTCAGAGTAAGCCTCAGTAAGTGAAAATAACTCCTGGTGACGTCCTGCCTGAAGGCTGAGAGCAGTGGGAGCACCTACAATGCCTTCCCTTAGGAGTGCCCTTCATCTGCATAACTCAACGCATTCCCCATTAGAGACTGTTCCAATTCCAGGGTTGTTTGTTAGCATCCTCCTTTACCACCTACAAACTGATGTTTTCTAAATGCATTAGCATAATTATGACTCTTTTTATAGCCCAGGGAAAGTGGGCCATTTCTCTCCCTTTGTGATGCTGATCAGCCTCCCACTCAGCTGTTACAGCACTATTGTAAGTGAACGTCAAAATGAGGTTGATCTGAACACAACCTGTCACAGCAGTTGTGGCGGGATTATTAGGTGACAAGAGAATTCTTGCGTTTATGAAGGAGAACACTTGTTGCAGTGGGGAGCACAGTGCCCTAGGAGTCAGGAGACCTGGGTTCTCCTCTTAGAAGCTGTGTGGGGTTTGCATGATAATATTTTCCTCTTGGACTTTAATTTCCTTTTCTATAATTGAGAAGGTTGTCTTAGGTCTACCTCCAACTAAATGCCCTCATGATTTGCTAAACTGTTTTCCAGTGAGTGTTAACTCCTCATATTAAAATAGGAGGTCTTGAAATTGTGTTTAGAGAATACATTTTGGAGCCAACCAAACCTTCACAGGCACTGTCTCTATTACATACAATGTGTACACTTTGGTATTTTGCAAGGTTATCTATAAAACTGACAAAATAATAGCTCATTCCTCACAATGTTGTTGTGAAGATTAAAATATATGTTGCATTTGAAACAGTGAAAAATGACTTCTTTTCCTTTGGGCAAAAAGCAAAGCTCAGAGTAACACTAAGTAAATATCATTTATTAGTGAGAGGGAGAGACAGAGAGAGACAGAGAAAGACTAAACATTCAAAATCAACTGACACTTTAACCTTCAGAGTTGGAAATGAAATGCAATGAAAAAGAATTGATTCCAAGCCTTATACTGCAGGTGAGCATCACTGACCTTCATTCTGAATATGAATGAACAAAAGACAGTTTTCTATGTCTCAGCATTTAGAATATTTTAAAGTGATTTTTCTTTGGACCAAAAAACAAACATGCTCTTTGCTTAGGGGTATCAGGGCAGGCTTACATATCTAAACACTTTTTAAAACTTAAAAAGATCATAAATCCATATAGTTATTCTAGTGGAAGAATTATTTATGCATGTGTGTAAATGTGTGTGTCTGTCAGTGTGTTTGTCAGGTATTCTTTTTAAAAATTTTTTGAAGAATGCACATCCTCAAATTAAAAAAAATATGGAAAAAGTCATCTTTTGGCCTCATTTACTTGTATCTATCCAGTCCCCTCCAAAAGCCTCCCAGAAAATGTAGCGATTTTTTTTTTATTTTCTCTTGTATTTTTTCAGTGTTTCTTTATCCAAACTTATTTCCTCCCTTTTGTTTTCAAAAAAGCATGTGCTATGTCTTTCTATACCTTGCTTTTTGACTTAACTGTATATCCACTCTTTCCACATAGTGGGGCAGATTATATTTTCCAAAAATTGTGACAGCATTAGCTCCTGTGCCACCTAGGTGTGACTTTGACATTCCTTCCATCAAGAGATGGGATGATGTTCCCTCTCCTTGAATCTGGGTGGGCTTGCAACCATAGAGAAAATGATGCTATGTGAAGAGGTTAAAATATAAAAGGTGGTATAACTTCCTGATGGCTATCTTTTTAAGGATATTGCTCTTGGAGCCCAGCCATCGTGCTGTAAGGAAGCCGAAGCAATCACATGGAGATGCTGCATGTATGGATTGTGCCTC
The DNA here is from genome assembly GCA_963574435.1 of Cheirogaleus major. Lineage (NCBI taxonomy): Eukaryota > Metazoa > Chordata > Mammalia > Primates > Cheirogaleidae > Cheirogaleus > Cheirogaleus major. The sequence goes on from CAUYPO010005422.1 coordinate 20,462, forward strand.
TAGCACCAACTGAGGTTCCAAAAGCCAGTATTAGGCCCCAGACATATGAGTGAGAAATGAATGAGTTCAGCCTCCAGCCTCCAGCAGTGAAGTCAACTCCAGCCTTCAAGCCTTCCCAGTTGAGGCCCCGTACCTGGTGAAATAAGAGATAAGCTGTCCCTCCTAGGCTCTTTCAGAATTCTTGACCCAGAGAACCCATGAACATAGTAAAATGGCTATTTTATGTATTTTATGTCAGCAAGTTTGGGAAGGTCAACTAGAACAGAACTTCTACATCCTTTATTGTTTCGCAGCTTTATAGTACTCTATTGTAGAGCTCATATTTATCTAACCATATCCCCACAGATGCTGACATGGGTGATTACACTCTTTGGGTTTTGAAAAAATCTTCTAGTAAATAACCTTGTTCATATATAATTTTAAATAGATTTTGGTATATTTATGAATAAATTTCTTGAAGTGAGATTTCTGAGGCAATCGTAAATAAATATTTAAATTTGATTGATAATTCCCAATTAGCTTTTATAGGATTTATAATCTATGCATTTATACTCACATCTGCAATATCTAAGAGTACTGTCTTAAAATAGTTTTATTAAAGTATGTTGTGGCATTTTCAGTTTCTTTGCTATTCTAATAAGTAAGATATGGCATCTCCTAAGTTATAACTGCATTTCCTTTATCATGTATGAATATGGGCAACTTTTTGTGTGAATGTCCTTTTATATAAACTATCTTTTTAGATGCTATTATCATTTCTAGATATTCTTATTATATAGCAAGTAAATTAGTACTGTATCTACAAAATGATTTACAAATATTTTCCTATTTGTCCTTTTTTTACTGTCCTTAAGGGATTTTTACCAAGTGGAAGTTTTTGATTTTTATATAAAGTTATCAATCTTTTCTTTTATGGCTCCTGGATTCTGAGCCTTAATATAAAAAAATACCTTCCCTCTCCAATGTAATAAAATATTTCTCTATCAGTATATATCATTATATATGTTATATATGTGACTCATATATAACATATATGTGTACATAAATATACCTAAAATTTTATATATATTAGTAATATGGAAATTCCCTATTAGTACATATCACCATATATATATAAACACACATGTTTTATATCTTTATATATATTAGCTTTGTATATAAATGTTAGTAACATAGAAATTCTTCATTATGTGTTTCATAAATAAATAATATATAAAAACATATATGTCAGTTTTATAAATCATTATAAGCATTGGTTTCATACTGTATATAAATAGTAACATACACATTAGTAAATCAGTTTATATTATATTTATATAATTCACCAAATATCTGTTGAATACTATGCAGCAAATACTATTTAATACGTTTTTTAAAAAAATTGACAATGGGTGTCGAATGTGGCCAAATAGCCTATTTTAAGATGATTACATTATATATTCTGTCCAATGAACTCTTAATAATATGATGAAATTCATATTTTAACCCTCCTTTTCTTTTTTGCAATCTGGTCAGGTTTTGGTTTCATTGTTGTTTATAATTACATTATAAAAGAATGTGAACACTTCCTTCTTAAGCCAGAGTAGAGCATAGTTTGTGCCAAACATCACTGTGAAGCTCTGAGAGGTCAAAGTGTACTGGTACCGACAATCCTTGGGAAACACCTGGCTTCAAATACCTGCAACATAAATCAAGGAATCAGGACTCCCAATTTAGTACTCTAATTATGGAATTGTTAGCAGTTTAAAGTTATTTAATATTTTCATTTATCCTTCTCTTCATTTAATGTTAGATTTTTTATGATATTTGCAAATTTGTGATTTACAAAGATCTTAATCATATCCTTCATGAATTTTGAATGTGTAGTTGATGAAAATGTGTATTCGCAATAACCATACAAAGGATACTCTCTGTTCTCCACCTCTGTATCCCTCATTACGAAGAATTCCCTTAACCCCCAATCACATTAACACTGCCTAAGTTTTGCTTCTGGAGTTTTATGGACCACACTTTCTTTCTTCCTCCCAGTCACTGCTTTTATAGACTGCAATAAACTATATAAATTCTTTACTTAATCTTCATGTGCTAAGAGTATACTTGTGGATTTCTTTATTTTTTAATTAAGTATTTCTTTCAATTATTTTCAGAGAGGGTCTTTGTGTGGTAAAGCTTATTCAGCCTTCACAACTAAATAATGTTATTGGTGGAAATACAATTCTAGGTTCAAAATTGTTTCCCTTCAACACCTTACACATATTATTCCATTGTATTCTTGTCCCTAGTGTTCAGAGACTGATATGAATTTGATGTCTTATTCTTTGTGGGGATAATTCCTTTTCTGCAGAAAATTTTAGAAATTTTTATTTTTCTCTAATTGTTTTCAATTTTATTTTTTATTAATAATATTTTTATCTTTAATTCTGTCACCAATTTTTAAAACATTATTTCTTTACTTTATTTTATCATTCCCAGACAACTATTATACATAGCTTAAGTGGTTTATATTTTTGAAATATTTAATCTCTTTTGTTACTCTTAATAACTTTTGAGATAATTCCTTGACCTGATCTTCCAGGAAATGGTTTTGCTATTCTAGTATATATATTTTGTTATATATCTTATCTATTAAGCTCTTTATATTTTTGACACACATTTCCACTTTGTCCTGCTTCATGTTACTGATATCTTCCCTTTTCTCTTTCAGGGTATTTTAAATGCTTATCTTAAATACATAAACTATCTGATCCAATATTTGTGCCTTGTCTAGCATAGGTTGTCCATTGTGTACTCTCTCTCTCTTTCTTTTAAATTGTAGTTGTTTCCCTAAAATGTCTGCTTATTTTTGCTTGTGAGTAGTAAATAGACAAACTTGAGTCATTCTGGTTTCATGCTCTTAATCATTACAGTATATGGTCCCTGTCCATTGCAAAGACAATATATGGATGCCAAAGACCAGTTGCAGCTCTCCCTGTTGAAATGCCATTAGACTCTGTAGCCTAAACCCCAATATGCAACATAGGTCTTATCCTCTTTACCTTGCAACCACAAGGGAAAATGTATGTATTTCAAATCTTTCAGCTTTAAGCTATTCCCTAGGTTAACATCCTATTTTAACAGGTAGCAGCAAAATAAAAGCTTTTTGTTCTAGAAACAGAATGCAAACCCTGTGTGCTTAAGGCCATGACTTTAAGTGTCCTTTTCTGAGTCCTCTGTTATTGTAGGCCGAGTTGATCTCAAAATCTTATGGCTTTGCCTAAGCCGCAAAATGTCAAGCTGGTATAAAACCTGAGAGTGCATTCTGAAGATTATAGGATGCTTGTTTGCGTAGGTCCAGGGCCAGGTACTTAATCTGCTGGGCCCAGTGCAAAATGAAGATAAGAGGAATTGTTCAAAAAGCCAGAAAAGTGCCATGAAGGTACTAAAATAAAAATCTTTTCCCTTTCTTGGGTGGTCTAACTCTCTCTTGACTTGCCAGTGTTTTTTATTTGCTATTTGATGTTACTAAGTAGGAAAAAATTACATTTTATCTTTTTTTCCTGGGGATCTTGCTCATAGCCTCAGGAAACATCACATGCTCCTGTCACCACAGTCTGCAAGCTGAAGGTCCCACATCCAACCAGAAAAATTATTAATACATTTTAAATAATTAGCATGAATTTTACCATTCATCTTTATATTGGGTAATCCCAATTCTAATACAAATATAAAAGCATTTAAGTTATATGTGGTAACACCAAAATTACACAGTTCATGTTTCTCAGTACATACATCTATATTTTGTTCTTACCAGAACAGAGGAAATGTTGCACAAAAAATAACTTTTTTTTATATTACCTGATAACATGCACATTCTACCATCACTCTCCATCCTTGGCTTATAGGTGAAAGATAAATTATAGGTAAGTAACAGGCATGGAAACGGTTACAATAGGTTTCCCTGGTCATCATATCTCTCAGAATCCCATAGTCTTCTTTCCGATTTGAAGTTAAGTTCTGTTTTAACCTATTTATACATGTATAAATCATATACATATGCATATACAAATACATATAATTTCAACTTTCATAATGAATTTTATTTAATTTCTTCCTTTTTTGCATGCAAATATGTCCACTTCTCATTTCCTGGCTGAGTAAGGGGAGCAGCAGATATTGGCCAGTCTGTTGCTTAGACTATTACGCTCCACCAAACTGGTATATTGTTCATTGGTGCTTAGTTTTCTTTTTATTCAGTAAATCTGCAGTTGTTGCAATCCCCGGTGCATGGCTGTATGGGTCTGTAAGAACATATTCTTGGCTGGGAAATGATTCCATGGTTCATTTTACACTTGACATCCCACAGAAGTGAGCACAACTTTCCAAAGGACAGGGGGGAGAAGGGGATGGAGGGAGGAAGCAGAGGGAGACCTGAAGGGCACCAGGCCATTTAGGAAGCAGCGGAGAGTTTGGTCATTTTATCAGAGTTGCAGGCTGAGGTCTGATCCATAAATGATCCATAAAAGAGTCCATACACTTAGAGAACTTGGCCCAGGGCTGGAGATGTGTTAAAGAAGATTCTTCCAGATCCTACCTTTTCCTCTTCCAATATTCATCCTCCAGAACACCTGTTTCAAAGCATGCTGTATGTCTGCATTGACGACAATATTTCTAACACCCTAGCCATTCTCTACTCAATTCTAGGCCCAGGGTGGTGTAACTGTATATTTAAAAAAAGTGAAGTAATTCATAAAGCAACTTAATTTTTTTTCTTCATCTTTAACTCCAAGCTCCCTCAGTGGCCTAGTTCTTTCCTGGCATTTAATGAAGATGTGGGAAGTTTCCATAGTTTCTCCAACTTCCTGGATATAGTATTATAGATTAAAAAAAAATCCCCAAGTCATAAGTACAGTAATTAAAATAAATCCTCTAGTGTAGTAAAAATTCCTTACTCAATTCCAAGTTCACGCATCTCCCTTCCTTCAGTTGGGACCTGCAGTAGAGGGATGATTTTTTCCTTTTTCTTATCCCCATCATCTTTTACTTCTCATTATTTGTTCCTTGTTAATAGGCATCCTCTGACTTCAACAAGGTCGGAATGGAGAGATGGAGGAGGATGTAGGTGGTAGAAAACATTTTTGTCAACTGATATTCTTTTGAAATGGGATTTGCCCTTTCTGGGCTCATAGCTGATTCTCTCTCATGAAATTTTTTCCTATGTTTATAGAAAACCCCACTTCTTCAGAAAGAATCCATTTTTAGGAAGGGGTGATGTATTTCCTTGGACTGCCCACCTAAGTTTCTTTGCTCAATATGTGGTACCTGCAGGTGCATTCCTTTTTAGCTGATTTCTTGGGCAAAAACCCAAATTGGCACAGGCTTGGTCCTGGTAAGTGGTTTATATTTAATACCTTGGCACATACTGTTTTGTTGTTGGCCTTTAGGATTTAATCCCGTTTCAACATTTTGTTGCATCACAATGGGGAAAATGAAGGAAGCGATGTAGCATAGTGGTTAAAAGCAAAGGCTTTGTGGTTCAAGTTCTGGCTCTTCAACTGAATAGCTATGTGACTTTGTGCAACTTACTTAACTCCTTTTCATTATCTGCAAGGTGGAATGATAATACTTAATTCAGAGGCTTGTTATTAATGGAATGATTAAAATATTTAGCACAGAGACACTCAACTAACATGGAATATACATCTGACATAAAATTTCCCAGCAATTATATGGTCCTGGATTTACCCAGTGCTATGGGAAGAAGCAAGTGGTCCAATACTAGACTCAACATTATATGCTCTAGAAGAGATATGAAACTGGTTTTCAAAGCTACTCCAGGCATTTAAGAAGAGTTCCTTATTTGATGGGTAATGTTTGCAATTTTCAAACTGTCTTCTTATATAATTTCTTATGTTATCTTCAAAATACCCATGTAAAGCAGGCAAAAGAAGGTAGCACATTTGGCCCTCTTTAACTGTGGATTCTATATCCTTAGATTCAAACAACAACAGATTGAAAATATTTTAAAAAATGCTGTCTGTACTGAACATGTAAAGACATTTTTCTTGTCATTATTACCTAAGAAATAGAATATAACAACTATTTACATGGCATTTACCTTGCATTAGGTATTATAAGTAATCCATAGATGATTTAAAGTATATTGGAGGGTGCGTACAGGGTATATGCAAATACTGTGCCATTTTATATCATGGACTTGAGCGTCCACAGATTTTAAGTCCCGGGGAGGTCCTGGAGCCAAATCCCCCAGGGATACTGAGCAGCGACTGTATACTCTCCTCTTTACAGATGAGGTGTTTGGGATGTAGTAGGGACAAAGGCCGTAATGACAGTACTGGACCCAGAACCCAGGTCATCTGTCTTCTCAGTGCTTTTCAGGCTGCACCAGTTGTCCTCCACTGTCATAACGTCATTGGCAAAATGAGTTTTGAGCTCAGCATTAAGGTGAGAGAGATATTATTTCCTGTGGCAACAGCCTATTTGGAGGCTTTAGAAGAGAGAAGTTTCTTGCTTGGGTTTTCATCTGTGCAGGTGGCCTTCTGGGGCGAGCAGGCAGGAAGGCCTCTGGTGAATTACAGGCCTGCTCTGTCCCACTGAGGCTCTGGTCTCTCTTCTCCTTCAGGCAGCACCGGTTTCTCTAAAAATCACCCCATTGACATGCCGATAACAGAGAACATGTTGACATCCAGCTGTTGCTTTCATTACCAATTTGTTTTAATTGGTCTCACACTGTTTTCACTTCACTTTTTTGTGCTGTGTTGGTTTAACTCTGTCTAAAACAGGCCTGGCTTGAATTGTAAATCTTTTATGAGGGGAACTTGCTGATGTGTGGAAAGTCACGGGCAGCTGGCTGGGCCTGGCTGGCAAGTCTAGAACATTCCAGCCCTGACCTTAATCATTCAATGATTTTGCTTACTCTTTCAATGTCTCCTTTTTAAAATGTGATCTCTAAAAACTCAGAGAAAGACTCTTTCTCTGGCCAAACCTCTAACAGCATTTATTCTTAATGTGTAAGTAACATATTGTTAAACTGAGAATTAGATGAAGCTTGGAATGAAGAGTGTTTGGTAATTATTGCTATGTGGGGGGGAGGGAGCACTTATAATTTAAATAATCATGAGCACGACATTTTGTTCTAGTCAGTGTCACTAATTAACAACTGAGCAGTAGCCCAGTATGGAAAGTGCACTTGGAGGACAGAAGTCCAGATGGTAGGCTGTGATCCAGAAGTTTGAGCGTCAGTCAAGACTGCAAGGTGATTACAAGGTGAACAAAAGGGAGGTGGCAGCTGGAGTCTGCAGAAGAGTGTCTTTGCTGATACCTGCTGGTGATAACTACTCATTTATTATATTGAATAATGTGAGATAATGGTTTGATTTATTTACAAAGCACTATGAGGTAGAATGTATTCATGTCCCATAGCTTAGCTTTGATTCTCAGTTATATATAACCTGAGCTTTGGTACAAGGAAAGATGGAAAAACACACACACACACACACACACACACACACACACAGAAGGGGCAGGGAGGAGGGTTCTTTTAGGAACCAATTATTTACTTTTATATTTAGCTAATATTTATTGAGCAACTACCATCTTCTAAGTACTGTTACAACTGTTCTAGGATCATATAGAAATGAGGCTACTACTCTCAAGAAATGTACAATCCATTAGAAGAGATGAACTTCCGTGAATAATTTTAATATAGAATAGAATGTGGTAAGTGTCACAAAGTTAAAAAAAAAGGTATCGCAGGAACAAGAGATTTCTTCTCAGGATTTACTTAAAACACCAACCTCAATCCTTGCAATAAAAGAAAAACAAGTTCTCTTTTGTTAGGTGCAGATTACCTCCTTTGTCAATTTCACCTGCATTTGCTAAATAAATTATCTCATTCCAAATTGTGACAAAAGCAAGAGTCTTTTTTCTTTTACTTTAAAAAAAAAATCTTAACTCGAAAATGGTGTGATCAGGCTATTTTGATACATAAGATTCAAAAAGATTGGGTCCTTGTAAAAGCTACAAAATTTACTTATTTATCCTGCATTGAAAGGTCAAAACTGGACAAGGGGATCTATAGTTAGTAGATCAGAATCTCGAATTCTGGGTTGTAAAGGAAATACTTCCCTGAATCGCACATTTATATAATGGAGGAATTAAGAATACTGAGTTATTCATTCAACCAACACTGAGTGCTTCCATTCAACCAACACTGAGTGCCCTGCACGACAGGGCATCCATTCTGACCTGAAGAACACTGAGTGGAGCAAGTATGCAATACACAAGTGCATGTGAACAAATATGTGGAAGGCTGGGAAAGTGAAGTGGTAGGTAGGTAGTAAGGATCTGAGACAAAGAAAAAAGATAGAATTGGAGGCAGACAAATACTTCACAGAGTTCATAAATTGGCCTTTGCCTCTTCTGGTATCAATTGCCTAGCTTGGTCCTAAAAAATTATCTATACATCCTTTTTGGCACACTGACAGAGGTAGGTGGCCAAGGTTCTTTATGTTGTAATATTGGTCACACTAAATATTCCAAGTGTATGATTCTCTATAACTTAGATCTGAGAGTGGAGATTTATCTGTTTTTTAATGGTGACTTTTTGTATAAAATCTACATGTGGGCAATGATAAATTCTTTGAATCTGACAATGGTATAGTTCAAAACTTCATAGGAATCCTAAATTATTAGAATAAACATATAATAAGCCTTAGGTTTTATAATGCCTTATTTATTTCATTTACTACTTTAGCTCTTCTGACACTCTCTGAAGCTTTCTTTTCTCAATTATTTTTGTTTACCTGGTATTTTTATGCACTTTTAATCAACAATTGGCGTGAGGATTTGGAGCTTGGTAGTAAACAAGGGATTCCATATGTAACTCAATAATACTGGAATCCTAAAAGACATCCAAATGAATTTGGCTATAGGTTCAAATATTGAAATTAAAATTCTTAAAAATAATGAAAAAGGAAAAATATAGAATTTCTTTTATTTTTGTTAATAAATGTCTTAACAATATGTGCATAAATTGGAACTCATGATTTCTGCACCTACTGTCAATGAATTCTACAGTAGCACACAATTTGGAGTGGAGTAATGAATAGATTTCACTGGAATAACTTCTTAGCCAAACGTCATAAAGGAGAGACAATGCAGGTCTCCCAATCTTCCTGCTAGCCTCTTGGAAGAGTTTGCTGAGTCCGGGAGACTCTGCTGGACAAACTGCAGTAGGACAGTGTGTTCAGGAGTCCCTGAGACCAGCTTCGAGTTCAACAATTTGCTAGAAGCACTCACAGAACTCATAAAAGCACAGTTATAGTTCATTATAGTGAAAAGATACAGATTAAAATCAGCAATGGGAAAATGCACATAGGGTAGAGTTCAGGAGAGGCCAGGCAAGAGCTTCTAGTCATCCTCTCCCAGTAGAGCTGTGCAGACAGTGCTTAATTCTACCAGCAATGTGTGACAATACATATGGAGTATTGTCAACCACAGAAGCTCACTCAATCCTTAGTACCCAGGGTTTTTATTGAGGGTTGATCACATAGGCATAGAGTGCCAATATGGCTGACCTTAGTTACTTGGTCTTTAGCCCCTTTAGAGATCAAACTGATACCACTGTAAATCACGTTATTGTCATAGGCTAACTGGCATAACCCAAGGCTCCAAGTAAGGAAAGACACTCTTATTGGGTAGGATGTTCCAAGGACTTAGAGGTTACCTTCAGGAAGCCAGTCAAAGGCAGACTTTTCTTTGGGATATACAGGGTTTGAACACCCCCAAACTCACTGAGCTAAACTTTTCCTGCAGTTGGCATCCAAGGAAAGAATATTTGCTCATGGCACCTTCTCATAAGACACTTTTCTTGGTGGGAATATCATCAGATTACTGAGGCACCAAATAATTTGCATAAGTTGTCATTTGTTTATTGATGTCAAGAAAGTCAGCAGTACTGCATATAGGGGACTTTGGGGCCTTGGGAAGCCAAGTTTGGGTACAGCCCCTTCAAGCTGGAAGAAGGAAGAGCCCTTGGTCTTAGATGCCTATAGTCTTCCTGAACTCAAATTTAGAACCATCTAAAAGAAACGGGAAAGTTAACATCTGCCGAATATGACAATGAAGAAACATTTCCTTCATTCCTTCCTCCTTCCTTGGTACTTTCCTGACTGTCTTTACCAGTGTACTGGAGTTATTGAATCCACTCATATGTACTTTACAATGGAATGAAATATGACAACTAGGTAGTTCTAGCATGAAGCATGGAACTTTTCCTTTGCTTATGTTATAGAATAAACACCCCTATGTAAGTGTTCTTTCTTTTGTGACTTGTTCTCCTATATGCCGCCTCAACCATCCTGCAGAAAATGTGAATTTTTTTAGCTCAAAGTTGGTGGACAAAAGGATGGGGCAGGGAAGACTGTGACTTAAATTTATACATATTGTGTTTCTCAAAATCTGAGATACTTCATTCTATTGTGAAGCTCTAGATGAAAGCAAGAGGAAATGTTCTGCTAAAACACTCAAAATTGTAAACTCTACTAAATTAGCTTGAAAACACATTGGTACTATAAATACTCCAATTTTTCTATTGCTATATAGGGTCTTCTCTGGTTCCATATGAAGTATAGAATTATTTTTTATAGATCTGTGAAAAATGTCTGTATTTTAATAGGGATTGCATTGAATCTGTAGATCATTTTGGGTAGTACAGACATTTTAACAATGTTGATTCTGCCAAACCATGAGCATGGTATGGTTTTCCACCTGTTTACGCCCTCTGCTATTTCCTTCCTCAGTGTTTCAGAGTTCTTCCTGTAGAGGTCTTTCACCTCCTTAGTTAAATATATTACTAGGTATTTTGTTTTCTTCACTGTTATTGTGAAGGATATTGAGTCTTTGATTTGGTTTTCAGTTTGACTGTTGCAGGTGTTTAGGAATGCTAGTTCTCTGTGTACATTGATTTTGTAACCTGAGACTTTGCTGAATTTATCAATTCCAGTAGTCTCATGGCAGAATCTTTGGGGTTTTCTAGATATAAGATCATATCATCAGCAAAGAGCAATAGTTTGACCTCTTCTGCCCCCATTCAGATGTTCTTGATTTCCTTCTCTTGTCTGATTGCTCTGGCTAGGACTTCTAGCACTATGTTGAATATAAATGATGATAGAGGGTAACCTTGTCTGGTTCCAGTTCTAAGAGGAAATGCTTTAAATTTTTCCATGTTCAGTATGATGTAGGTTGTGGGTTTGTCATATATGGCTTTTATCATTTTGAGGTAAGTCCCATCTATGACTCTTTTGTTAAGTGTTCTTATAAAAGGGTGCTGAATTTTGTCAAATGTTTTTTCTGCATCTATTGAGAAGATCATATGGTCTTTCTTTTTACTTCTATTTATGTGGTGAATTACAAAAAGAACAAATTGGGAGGCATCAATTTACCAAACTTCAACCTATACTACAGGGCTATATAGCTAAAACAGCATGGTACTGGGACAAGAACAGAGACAAAGACCAATGGAACAGAATTGAGAACCTAGATATAAAGCTATCCTCATATAGCTATCTAGTTTTTGACAAAGCAGAAAAAAACATACACTGGGGAAAAGAATCCTTATTCAATAAATGGTGCTGGGAAAATTGGATAGCCACCAGTACAAAACTGAAACAGGATCCACACCTCTCACCTCTCACAAATATCAACTTATGGTGGATAACAGACTTAAACATAAGGCATGACACTGTAACAATTCTAGAAGAAAATGTTGAAAAAACTCTTATAGACATTGGCCTAGGCAAAGAATTTATGAAGAAGACCCCAAAGGCAATCACAGCAACAACAAAAATAAACAAATGGGACCTGATCACATTGAAAAGCTTCTGTACAGCCAAAGAAACTGTCAAGAAAGCAAACAGACAACCCACAGAATGGGAGAAAATAATCACATGCTACACATCCAATAAAAGACTGCTAACTAGAATATATATAGAACTCAGGAAAATGAGCAAGAAAAAAAATCAAACAACCCCATTAAAAAGTGGGCAAAGGACATGAACAGAAACTTTGCAAAAGAAGACAGACTAATGGCCAGAAAAAATACGAAAAAATGCTCAACATCTTTAAACATCAGGGAAATGAAAATCAAAACCACAATGAGGTATCATTTAACTCCAGTGAGAATGGCTTTTATCGGAAAGTCCCAAAACAATAAATGTTGGTGTGAATGCGGAGAGATAGGAACACTCATACATGGCTGGTAGGACTGCAAACTAGTACCTCTGTGGAAAGTAATACAGAGATACCTCAAAGAGCTACAAGTAGAACTACCACTTGATCCAGCAATCCCATCTACCCAAAGGAAAAAAAAGACATTCTATAAAAAAGATATCTGCACTATAATGTGTATAGCAGCACAATTCATGATTGCAAAGCTGTGGAAACAACCTAAGTGTCCATCAATATATGAGTGGACTAATAAAATGTGGTATATGTATACCACGGAGTTCTACTGAGCCACAAAAAATAATGGTGATCTAGCACCACTTGTATTATCCTGGAGAGCGCTGGAGCCCATTCTACTAAGTGAAGTATTACAAGAATGAAAAAACAAGCACCATATGTACTCACCATCAAATTAGTATTAACTGATCAACACTTATGTGCACATATGGTAGTAACATTCACTGGGTGTCAGGCAGGTGGGAAGGGAGAGGAGGAGATGGGTATATTCACATCTAATGGGTGTGGTACGTACCGTCTGGAAGATGGAGACACTTGAAGCTCTAACTTGGGTCGGACAAAGGCAATATATGTAACCTAAACATTTGTACCCCTGTAATATGCTGAAATACAAAAAAAATGAAGACTCCAATTTTTCTATAGCTCAGTGAATTGAGAGTAGGTGATTATTTAAACGTTGCTCAAATATCCTTGGGTAAGAAGGATAGGTAAAATCAGAGCAATGTGACAAATTTGGAAGTTGCTCAGTTGAGTATCAGAAATGAGCAGAACCTTCTAAAGCCACGATTATATAGTAGAAGTAGCTTCTCACTGCACTGACTTTTGTTTTTCAGGTAGGATAAAATTTTATAAATGTGCCCTCAGTGCTACATAAAATTCAACTTATTAAAAAGAATTTCATAACTATAATATTATGAAATCCTGGGATAAGTTTTTGAGCATGAAATTCTCTAAGGAGCTGAGCCACATTCAGTGAATGCTGCCAAATGTTTTTGAGCTTGAATTGCTCTGGGGATCATTATCAATGGATTTTTATCTGTTCTTTTTGAATCAATGATTTCCTTTGTTGAATTTAGACTGTCTTTGTATTCTCTTGACACTCATAATAAAAGATGCCTTATTTAGAAATGCCGTTTGTTAGAAAAATCCAGCATCAGGTGAGCAGTATTCTGTCCATTAACCACCTTTGTTCTTCACTTTTGTGTGTTGTGTGCTCTTTCCAATTGGGTTTTCCTTATTCTGTGTTGGGCCCAATTTCCACTTGACAAGTAAATGTTTGTTTCTATCCTCAAGAGTTCCTCCATCTCATTCTCTCTTTGTATCCACTTCTTTCTCTGCTTCTTCCCACAACTCTCTTGATACAACTTCTCATTTAGGCCTTTTAAATCATCAAGGTAAAAAGCAAGAATAATGAGTTTCAGAATGAAAAACTTGGATCCATTGCCACTGAATTCATTGCCAAGAATTTTCCATACCATTTAAGTAAAATAATTGTTTGTTTTTACTACTTAGTTTTGCTATTCTATTAATACTTTTATAATAACTATACAGCATATATATGCCATATATTTTTATATCATTTACTCTAATTTTATTATGTTAATTACTAAAAGGTCATTCAAATTTTCAGCTGATCCAACATGTCTGAAAGGCATGTACTACTAGAAATTTGTTCAAAATAGAGAGACTGTTTCTTTTCCTTTTTATTTATTTATTTTTTTCCTTTTATTTCCTCTTATTATGGGGGTACAAATATTGTTCGGGATACATATATTGCCCCTGCCCCCCCTCCCCCACCCAGCAGGGCCAGAGCTTCAATCCTGTCCAAACCCCAGGTGGTGTGCGGGCCACCCAATATTTAAATTTACACCCATCCCGTGACACCCCCCCCCCCCCGCCCCCGCGTCAAATGGGTGCCCCCCCCCCGGGGGGCGCCCCCCCCCCCCAAAGGAAATATAACCCTTTGCCCAACCCCCCCGCCGCCCCG
>CAUYPO010005425.1:0-26171 GCA_963574435.1 Cheirogaleus major
ATCCCTCAGAGCAAAAAGAAAGAATATAAAAGACATTATTGGCCAGGCATGGGTGTGGTGGCTCACATCTATAATCCCAGCACTTTGGGAGGCTGAAGTGGGAGGATTGCTTGAGGCCAGGAGTTCAAGACCAGCCTGGGCAACATCTCTACAAAAAACTGAAAATTAAAAAAAAAATTTTTTAAAATTGATGTAAAATTCACATACCATAAAATCCACGCATTTAGCTAGTTAGTTATTGAGACAGAGTCTCATTCTATTGCCTGGACTAGAGTGCCGTGGCATCAACCTAGCTCATAAAAACCTCAAACTCCTGGACTCAAGGGATTCTCCTGCCTCAGCCCAAACATTTCATTACCTCAAAAAGAAATACTCCTCATTCCCTCCTCCCCAGACCCTGGCAACCACTAATCTACTTTCTGTCTGTATGGATTTGCTTTTTCTGAACATTTCACATAAATGGAATCATACAATGTGCAGCCTTTTCCACTGGCTTTGTTCTTGTAGCATGTTTTCAGGGTTTATCTGTGTTGCAGTGTGAATCTGTACTTCATTCCTTCCTCTGGTTGAATAGCATTCCATTGTGTAGGCATACCACATTTTATTTATTCATTCATCAGTTGATAGATATTTGGGTGTTTCCACTTTTTGACTATTTTTTAATAATGTTGCTGTGAACATTTGTGTACAAGTTTTGTTTGGACATATGTTTTCATTTCTCTTGAGTATATACCTAGAATTGGAATTGCTGGGTCATATGGTGACTCTATTTGTAATCGTATGAGGAACTGCCAAACTGTCTTCCAAAGTGTCTGTGACATTTTACTTTCTCACCAATGATGTATGAAGGCTCCAATTTCTCCACATCTTTGCCAACTCTTTTTATTACCTGTCTTTTTGATTATAGCTATCTAAGGGGTATGAAATGGTATCTCATTGTGGTTTGATTTCTATTTCCCTAATGACTAATGATGTTGAGTATCTTTTCATATGCTTATTGGTCATTTGTATATCTTCTTTGGAGAAATGTCTATTCAAAACCTTTGCCCATTTAAAATATTGTGTTGCAAGAGTTCCTTGTCTATTCTGGACACTAGACCCATTCTGTAGGTTGTCTTTTCACCTTTTTGATAGTTTTCTTTGAAACACAAGAATTTTAAATTTTGATAAATTCAATTTATCTATTTTTTTCTTTCGTTGCTTATGCTTTAGTGTCATATTTAAGAAACTGTTGCCTAATCCAAGGTCATAAAGATTTACACCCTATACTTTCTTCTAAGAGTCTTATGGTTTTAGCACTCACGTTTAGGTGTTTGATCCATTTTGAGTTAAGTTTTATAAATGGTATAAGGTAGGGTTCCAACTTTATTCTTCAGTATATGTGGATATCCAGTTGTCCCAGCCCATTTGTTGAAAAGTCTATTCTTTCTCCTTGAATTATTTTGACACCCTTGTGAAAATTAATTTACTATAATATAAGGGCTAAAGCCATTCTTTGAAAAAACTCATTTGATCACTAAAAAATTTCTACTTAATTTATGGAAATAGCATATGAGGCAGGGTTTTTTAAGGTAATTGTCCAATTCTTCTTGAATGTTTTTTTTTTCCTTTTGTTTCAAAGAAAGTAATGTGCCATGAACAAGTGGGGTGTATTCCAGAATTGCAAGATCAAGAAATTATTTGATATCATCCACTTCATTATTAAATGTAAGGAATGATGACATGGTTATTTTTCTAGATGCTGAAAAGAAGTCTTTCACAAAATTCAACACTCATTCATGATAAAAGCACAATAGGAATTGAAAGATATTTTCTTTTTCTTCTTTTTTTTTTTTTTTGAGACAGAGTCTCACTCTGTTGCCCGGGCTAGAGTGTCATGGCGTCAGCCTACCTCACAGCAACCTCAAACTCCTGGGCTCAAGCAATCCTTCTGCCTCAGCCTCCTAAGTTGCTGGGACTACAGGCATGCGCCACCATGCCCGGCCATTTTTTTCTATGTATTTTTAGTTGGCCAATTAATTTCTTTCTATTTTTAGTAGAGACGGGGTCTCATTCTTGCTCAGGCTGGTTTCAAACTCCCTTGAGCTATCCTCCCGCCTCGGCCTCCCAGAGTGCTAGGATTACAGGCGTGAGTCACCGTGCCCGGCCGAAAGATATTTTCTTAACATGAAAAAACATGCACATACACACTGTTTAGTTCTATAGCCAGTATCTTTTTTTTAACTCTTGAAATAATTATAATTATAGATTTATTGGAGGTTGCAAAGAAATTACATGCATTCCTAACCCCCCCCCCGCGTGTGACACTAAAATCAAGCAAGTGACAATGGCATGATCTGTAGAGCTGATTCAGATTTCACCAGTTATGTGTGCACTTGTGTATATGTGTGTGTAGCTCTGTGCAGTCTTGTCACATGGACAACCTTGCACAACCACCACTACCATCAAGATGCTCAGCTGTTCAATGGGAGGCTGTCTTGTGAATAAAAAGAAAAAGATGCTCAACTGTACCGGCGCCACAAGACACTCTCATGTTACCCCTTTATGTCCACACCCATCTCCTCCCTTGCATCTCTAACACCTGGTCACTGCTAACCCAATCTCCATCTCTATAATGATGTAATTTCACAAATGTTTCATAAATAAGAAGCATATAGTATGTATCCTTTTGAGATTGGCTTTTTTCACTCAGCATAATTTTCTTGAGATCATCCAAGTTGTTGCATGTATCAGTAGTTCATTGCTGTGTAGTATTCCATGGTATGGATATACCAGTTTGTTTAACCCATGCACCCCTTGAAGGACATTTGGATAGTGTCCAGTTCTTGGCTATTTTGAACAAAACTACTATGAACCTTTGTTTAGAAGTTTCTACAGGAAAATAAGTTTTCAACATATTAATAATTGTTGGGTTGTATAATAACACCCTTTTAGGTTTTAAAAAGGATCACCATAGTGTTTCCCAGAGCAGTATATTATTTTACATTTCCACCAGCAATGTGTGAGGGACCCAGTTTCTTTGCATCCTTGTCAGTATTTAATGTTATCACTATTTTAAACTTCAGCCATCCTGATAGGTGTGTAGTGGTACCTCATTGTTGTTTTAATCTTGAGTGGTTTTTATTCTTGATTTTTTTCTAATTATGAAAATTTCCAAACACAGAGGAGTTACAAGAATAACAAAACTGACTACCCAAATACTTCACTTAGATTAAAAATTTAATATTTTAATCTGTTTTCTTTCTGTATATGTGTATATATTTTTCTTATTATTAGAAATAAGTTGGAGACATGTTATTTCACCCCTAAATACTTGCATGTATATGCTTTTTTAAAGAATATTTGCATTCTGTATAACTATGATTCTATTATTCTACCTAGGGAAAGTAATTCTATGTTTTATCTAGTACGTATTGCATTTAGATTTCCCTATTGTTCCACATTTATCTTTTATAGCTCTTTTACATCTCTGAACCAGAATCCACTTTATAGTTAAGCCTTGCATTTGAATATTATATCTTTTTAGTCTCTGTTAGTTTAAAACAGTGCCTTTTTTTAATGTTATTTTTTTGTAGCCTAGTTGTCTTTTAGAATGTCCCATGTTATAGATTTGTCTGTTTCCTAATTGTGCCATCTAATTTTTCTCTGTTTCTTTATATTAGGAAACTGGGACTAGACTGAAAGTTCCTGTAAACTGGAAGTTAGTTCTAGAGGCTTGATTAGATTTAGGTTAAATATTTTTGGCAAAAATACTTCCTAGGTAGCGATGTATATTTCATATTGTATCCCATCACGTGGTATATAGTGTTAGTGATACCAAGTTTGATCCATTAGTTAAGGTGGTGACCACCAGCTCTCTCCATTGGTAAAGTACTTTTCCCCCTTTGCAATGGGTAATCTGTGTATATGGTTTTGTTTTTGTATTTAAGACTATTTCTTTAGGAGAGATTCCAAAGAATATACACACTGGATCAAAGATTACCAACATAGGACTTTTGATATTAATACATATTGTCAAATTGCTTTTTTAAAGTTTGTGCTTAGAGCAATGTTTAAGTGATAATTTCACCGTGTCAGAGCAGGCATTATTACTGTGGCTTGGGGTGGGAAGGCTATTTTAGTTTGATAGGAAAGTATGGTGTGCCTTTTTTAAAAAAATCATATTTCTTGGATTACTTTTGACTACTCTCCTTGTCAGTCATTTGTGTAATTTCTTTTGTGAGTTATGTCCTTTAACTGTTTACCTATTAGATATCAGAATAACTTTTGATTTGAGATCTTTATATAATAATAATAGTTCATCCTTTGTTATATTGATTTTCTGTTTGTGTATCTTTTGGACATTGGGTATAGGTTTTTGGGGTTGGTTTTTTTTTTGCTACAAAAAAGTGTAGACATTCTTCCTCATCACATCTGTCTCTCTTTTCTTTGCAACTTCAGTTAGTAAGTCTCCCACATCAAGAGTTTTGGTAAATGTTAACTTTTCTTTTGACTTTTAAAAATATTGAATTCTTTCTATTCTTCATTTTGTTTATTACAAAGTTAACATAAAAATTCAAGCAGTCCAGAAGTAGTGTTTAAAATGAAAAGTGAGTTATTCCCTCCACCCAGTTCTACTTCCCAGAGGAAGCCACTTTTGTAGTTGATTGGTATATATCCAGGCTTTTTACCTATGTTCATTTGTATGGCCATACACTATCACAGAGTCAGTGTTGTTTTGTTTTTACACAAGACCACAGTGTGATCCTCACATCTTGCCTTTCTCATTGGTCAATATATTAAATCTTTTAAAAATCATTACATAGAAATTGACATCATTTTTAAAAAAAATATTTATTTAGGTAGAAGGTAGGTCTCGCTTTGTCACCCTGGATGGAGTGCACTGGTGTCATCATAGCTCACTGCAACCTCGAACTCCTGGGCTCAAGCGATCCTCTTGCCTCAGACTCCCTCGTAGCTGGGACTACCAGCATTTGCTACCACACCCCACTAATTTTTCTATTTTTTATAGACACGAGGTCTCATTCTTGCTCAGGCTGTCCTCGAACTCCTGGCCTCAAGCAATCTTCTCACCTCGGCCTCCCAAAGTGTTAGGATTACAGGCATGAGCCACTGCACCCAGCTGTGACATCATTTTTAAAGGTTCTGGCTCTGTATGATCCCATAGTGTGACTATTCCAGAGTTTATTTTACTCATTTAACTTACTTCTTTTGGGAAGAGGGGATGTTAAATCAAGGCTACAATGAATGTCCTTTTATGTATTTTTGTGGTTGTATTGTTTTAAGAGAGACATTGATCTGGATTTAAAAATCCATTGGGATTTTATTTTGATGAATGAACTAAGGTCTAAGTTTATTTGTTTATTTTATAAATAGCTAATTGGCATAGCCCCATTTCCTGAGTAACTTTTCCCTTTTCCCTCAATGTGAACTTGAACACTTTATCCCATAGTGAAGTCCTGTACATACTGGCGTTACTTCTGGGCTATTTGTCAATGCCATTTATGGTTCTGATTTATGTTCAGTGGGTCATACTTGAACACAGGTGAGCTGAGGAGGCAGCTCTGGTGTGTATGGACAGGACCAGGGTTGGCGGGTGCTTACTCTGACCGATGTTACAGTCCAGCTGCCTAATGTGCTGCTGCTTCTTTGTCCCCAGTACCTGTTCCTGAGCTTTCCAAGGATTGTCTTCATGCTGGGGTTTGTTGTGGTCCTGAGCTTCCTTCTCTGTGGCTACCTGTGCTTTGCTCTATACCTGGCTGCCACCAACCAGACTACTAATGAGTGGTACAGAGGTAACTGGACCCAGTGCCAGCATTGCCCCCTTGTGGCCAGGACACCATCAGCTATGCCCAAAGCCTACCAGAACATTCACTCCCATGGCCTTTGGAGCAACCTTCGAGAGATCTTTCTACCTGCCTTTCTACATTATGAGAAAAAAAAGAAATAAGAATGGAAAGAGTGTTACTGCCTTTTAAATATAGTATACATTTATTTATACATCTGGATACTTATTTTCTAAACATTGTTTGTTTTGGTTTTTGCTTTGTGTTTGTAAATCAATTTTCAGTGGGTAAGGAAGGGAAAGTGCCTAATCTGTGCCAGGTGCCGTGGGAAAGCCCTTGCTTTCCCTCTGTTCAACCCAAGCATCTCTGAAGTCCTGGTGTCAAGGGGATCAAGAGATGACTTCTCAGAGGTTCCAGATGACACTGAAACCTTGGTCTCTCACTCTAAACTCTGGGCTCCTGGACAGGAAGGGCCTTATGGCCATGTTCCTTGATGTGCAGCAGAGTCTCAGTGACTCAATTTCTTGGCCTTGGGCCTGGCTGCACTTTCTTTTATGCCTGTCCCTATTCTCTGTCCCCTCTTCAGGGGATTTTCATCTCGGTAACCACACCTAGAGTCCTCACACAGACCTGCCTTGGAGCCAGCATAGATAGGCCTTTTACAGGAGGCACATTTCTGTATTTGTGACCTCCTGCCTGTCCTCCACTGGCCTCTTCTGGCCATATTCAAACCTTTCCTGCCCTGTTTTAAAAAATTCCCAAACTATTGCAGAGTACAGCAATGAGTGCAGGAAAAGAGGACACATAAAGTGCTGAAGGTATTTAGAGTGGGAGGGTTTTCAGGAGCAGGACCGGGTGGGCTGGACCTTGCTGGCTGCCTAAGATTCCCATGGTCCTCCCAGGCTAGGCCAAGGAGCCAGCGTTCGCGAGGCCAGGCCTCCAGAAAGGGCTGGAAACAGGGACCCTGGGGACAGGTAATGGGAGTCGGGGATTGAAAGGGGGCCCCTACTAGGCATCATCTGTCGTAGCAGCCCGTGAGGTCAGTACAGCTGTAATCTTTAAGATGGATCACTGGCGGCAGGAGGGAGCCCAAATCCGCTGGCCCCAAGCCAAAACCTGTACTACCCCCCCATCCCTGCTGGTGGAAAGGCGCAGTGAAATGAAATAGTGGGAGTTTTGAACGCCGCGCAAAGCAGAAGAGAGCCTCGGGAAGGCTTGCCGGCTTTCACTGGTGAGTGTGGCACCCTTCTGCCTTCGCAACTCGGTATCTCCCGGCTCCTGGCCCGAAGGCGGCTCCTGGGCTGGGGGCGTGGCCTGCCTGGGGCCACCGCGGCGTCCATACCCCACCCCGCGCGCCAGGCAGCGCCGCCAGGGGGCGCCCTCCTGAGAGCGCGCCCGGGCCTTGGCTTGCGTTTGGCCCCTGCGGGCCGCCGTCGCCGCGCCGGGCATTCTGCCGTCGTTCGGCTGCGCGGCGTCGGCTCCGGCGGCTCTTGGCAGCGCCGCAGTCGGACTCCCCGGCGCCCGACGACCGGCAGCGGCGGCGATGGCCCCCTGAGCAGGCCGGGAGCAGGTGGCGGCGGGCAGGCGGGCGGGCGGCAGGGCCCAGGCCCGGGGTCGGGGCGGAGGCCCGGGTCGCGCCTCTTTGTCTCCGCGGGCGGCGGCGCGGCCCCGGGCTCCCGGCGGAAGTGGGACGTTCTCGGCGCTGGGGCCGCGGCGGCCGCACCATGAGCGACATCCGCCACTCGCTCCTGCGCCGCGACGCGCTGAGCGCCGCCAAAGAGGTGCTGTACCACCTGGACATCTATTTCAGCAACCAGCTGCAGAGCGCGCCGCTGCCCATCGTGGACAAGGGCCCAGTGGAGCTCCTGGAGGAGTTCGTGTTCCAGGTGCCCAAGGAGCGTGGCGCGCAGCCCAAGGTGCGGCTGAGCAAGCGGACGGGTGGCTGTCCCGACTGTGTTCCGGATAGGCAGACTGGTATCCTTTCCCCTAGTGCTGACGAATGTTTGCCAAGCCGCACACGTTCTTCGTTACGGGAGCTCCGTCCTCACTCTTGGCGTGCTCCTGTGGCAGCCATCAGACCCCTCTCTGGGGTCCAGAGGCATTGCTCTGCTGTGTGCCTGTTTCACGGGGCGTGAGACAAACAAGTCTCAGTGGTGTTAGAGGAAGAGACTTTGGAGACTGCCCACTCACTAAAGGCCTGTTAGCTTGTCATTGAGAGGCTCAAACCGTTTCTGGTTATTCTGGGTCCTCCAGGATGATGTATGATGATATATGTGAGTTTTTGCTGAGAATAACAGCAAAGTTTTATCCACTGGGATTGGAGCTTCATTAGGGTGAAAAGTACCCTAGGGAAATTCATATATTTTCTGTTTTCTTACTGTATGAATTAATAATCATGTTGGAGCCAAATTTCTTATAATTTTCCCTGGATTTGTTTTACAGAGACTGAATTCACTTCAGGAGCTTCAACTTCTTGAAATCATGTGCAATTATTTCCAGGAGCAAACCAAGGATTCTGTCCGGCAAATTATTTTCTCATCCCTTTTCAGTCCTCAAGGGAACAAGGCCGATGACAGCCGGATGAGCTTGTTGGGAAAACTAGTCTCTATGGCTGTGGCTGTGTGTCGAATCCCGGTATTGGAGTGTGCAGCCTCCTGGCTCCAGGTACTACTCTAGAGTAGCCTTGCTCCTGAGTGCCTCTGAAGAGGAGTTTATTGTCAGGAATTTTCATTAAATTGGATTTCTGGAGAGGTTTTATCCACATATATTATGTCCTTGATTGTTACTGTCTTGTGTAGTGATATAGTACCCCAGTCCCATTTTTAGATACAGATTGTAACCATTCTTGAGAACGCAGTGGTGTATAATGGCAAATGATTTTTTCTTTTAATGAATAATAAAAGAAATCGGTCCATCTTGAGAACAAGTGATAATCTTTTTTCTTAGGTGAAAATGATAAGGTCGGATTTTGAAAACAGTGTGTATGCAGTCTCAAAGGTAGTTTTTGTTTTGTTTTTTTTAAGAAAGATCACTATATATCTGACTATGGCCATACCACCCTGAATGTGCTGGATCTTGTCTGATCTTGGAAGCTAAGCAGGGTTGGGCCTGGTCAGTATTTGGATGGGAGAAAGATCACTATATATCAAATTATGGTGATGTTCACCTGTCATTATAAGTTTTTTTTGTACGTAATTAGATCAGTAAGCATGTGAATTGTTTTCCTTTGTTCTAGGATAACATCACAAAGTTGATGGCTTTTCTAATGGATATGGACATAAATGCCTTCTAGAGTGGTTTTAAATGTCGAAGAGAAAATATCTACAATACATTTAATGTTAAGGTGGTATTTAGGAAGATTCACTTTGTTTTTTTACTAAAAGTCTGAAAAATTGATAATCCACTGAGAGAAATTATTAGCCAAAAATTTTCTTGATCCTTGGCTAACAGAATTTACTGCTATATTCAGTTTCATAAGCCTGCTTCATTCGCAAGCCCTTGAAATATTTTTTTTCTCAATTTAATGTTTTTCTTATAATCTTGTTTATCCTTGAAATTTGGCTAGCGAAAACATATTGTTATTTGTAATACACAGATAAATCTCAATGGAATCTGTGCCTTGATTCTCACCAGTTCAATTTCTGGAGCATTCAAATTCATCATGCATATTGTATTTAACCTCAGGATTACTTGACAACCTAGTAAAACCAAGTTTAGCATCTTTTAACTTGTAATATAGTTTTCCATTTATTTTTTGAGATACTATTGTGCTGGCATTTTGGCAAAATGAAAGATGTCAACGACAGGAAAGGGGCTTAATGGTTTGGGTCAGGACTTGCCATGCTGGGGCGAGGGGCTGCAGCTTCCTCCTGGGGAAAGAGAGAGAAATTGGTGTTCTTAACAGCTGGTTTGGTGTTATGGGGTCAGATTATAGCCTGAATGAACAATCTGGCCTGCTGTCTCCTTGTAGTCTCTCCCACAGGACAAGTTGGCACCCTAGAGATATAGCTTCCTGAACAGCTGGTGAATGTGGCCAGAGCTTCAGATTGACATATGGATGTGAAGGAAAAAAGGCAGGGAGGGTGGTGATGTAGGATTCAAAGGAAACCTCTTGTTTTGTTTTTTTTTTTTTTGAGACAGAGTCTCACTCTGTTACCCAGACTAGAGTGCTGTGGCGTCAGCCTAGCTCATAGCAACCTCAAACTCCTGGGCTCAAGCGATCCTTCTGCCTCAGCCTCCCGAGTAGATGGGACTATAGGCATGCGCCACCATGCCCGGCTAATTTTTTCTGTATATTTTTAGTTGTCCAGCTAATTTCTTTCTTTTCTTTTTTTTTTTTTCAGTAGAGACAGGGTCTCACTCTTGCTCAGGCTGGTCTCGAACTCCTGAGCTCAAATGATCCTCCTGCCTCAGCCTCCCAGAGTGCTGGGATTACAGGCGTGAGCCACTGTGCCTGCCCTATAGAGAAACCTTTTGAAGAGAGCAGGATTGTAAGGGAAATTTAGAAAGTACCGCTCTAGACAAACATCTTAATCATGGAATTCACAAACTCTCCTAAATCTCTTCAAAGTGGTAGCAGATTATTAATCCCCACAGGGTTACCAGAGTTATCACTTCCTCACCTGAAGTGAGAAACGATCTTTCCTAAGTAAATTTTAAAGCAAGGGTTGGCAGATGTTTTATGTAAAGGGTGAAATAGTGAAATATTTTAGGCTTTGTGGATCACACTGTCCACTTTCACAACTACTCAACTCTGCCCTTGTAGTGCAAGAGCAGCTTTAGACAGGAGGCAAATGAGTAGCATGGCTGTGTCTCAATGAAACTTTATTTACAAAAATGAGTAGAGAGATGAATTTGGTCTGTGGGCTTTAAATTGCCAACTCCTGCTTCAAAGTAAGCTGTTAATTTTTTTCCCCTTTTGGAAGCGGTTCTGCCAGTTCTAGTGGTATTCAGCATATGTACATAGTCTACTTGCCAGTCTCCTAACTCATGATACCTGTAGTTATGTGGACTGTGGCTTTTTTCCAGCGGACGCCTGTGGTCTACTGTGTGAGGCTAGCCAGGGCCCTCGTGGATGACTACTGCTGTTTGGTGCCGGGATCTGTTCAGACGCTGAAGCAGATATTCAGTGCCAGCCCTCGGTTCTGTTGCCAGTTCATAACTTCCGTCACTGCACTCTATGACCTGTCGTCAGGTAAACTTTAAACAGGTTGTTTCTGTTAAAGAAGCTTCAACTGATAGCCAGACTTTTTTTCCCCACTGAATACCCAGGAGAAATATCCAGTGAATGCTTTGGCCTTTTCTCTCTGAAATGTGTGTTTTTATTTTAAGCTAAAGGTGTGGGCCACCTCGACTTATGCAGTTTGCTAAGAGGGAGTTTAGCCATTTGCCTGAGTCAGAATGGTTCAACTGGCAGACAGCCCAAAAAGCATCTGATGAGACATGGCCTGTTCTCTAGACATATGATTTGTGTTTTTAATCCCCACTTTTTATTTTGAAAAATTTCAAAGCTTCAGCAAAGTTTCAAGAATAGGACAACAAATATTCATACACTTGTTACCTAGATTCAACCATTAACAATATTTTGCCATGTTTTCTCTTCTCTCTTTGTGAGTGCACATGCACACACATCCCCAAATGTTTTTTTTTTCCTGAACTATGGAGAATTTGTTGTTGATATCGTGTACCAAATACTTAAGCGTGTATTTCCTAAGAACAAGAACATTCTTTTACATAACCATGGTACCCTTATCACACCTAAGAAATTTAATGTTGATGGAATACTATTATCTAATATATAGCCTATATTCAGATTTCCCTGATTATGTCAATAATGTCTTTTTTTTTTTTTTTTTTTAAAGAGACAGGATCTCACTGCTGCCCAGGCTGGAGTGCAGTGGTGCAATCATAGCTCACTATGGCCTTGAACTCCTGGGCTCAGGCGATCTTCCTGCCTTAACCTCCCATGTAGCTAGGACTACAGGTGCGTGCTATCACACTCAGCTAATTTTTAAATTTTTTGTAGAGACGGGGTCTCACTGTGTTGCCCAGGCTGGTCTCTAACTCCTGGCCTCAAGCAAGCCTCCTACCTCAGCCTCCCAAAGTGCTGGGATTATAGATGTGAGCCACCACACCCATGCCTGGCCAATATTGTCTTTTATGTCCTTTCTTTTTGCTCTGAGGGATCATACATAATATATAGTTGTCATGTCTCTTTGTGTTTTTGCTTTTTTTTTTTTGAGACAGGGTCTCACTCTTTCGCCCTGACTAGAGTGCAGTGGTGTCATCATAGCTCAGTGTAACCTCAAACTCCTGGACTCAAGCAATCCTCCTGCCTTCAGCCTTCGGAGTAGCTGGGACTATAGACATGCACCACCATGCCCAGCTAATTTTTCTGTTTTTTGTAGAGGCAGGATGGGGTCTCACTCTTGCTCAAGCTGTTCTCAAACTCCTGGCCTCAAGCAATCCTCCTGCCTCAGCCTCCCAAAGTGTTAGGATTATAGGCATGAGCCACTATGCCTAGTCCTCTTTGGTCTTTTTAAATCTAGACCAGCCTCTGGCATTTAAAAAGTAATCTCTCATGATGCTGACATTTTTGAAGAGCTCAGGCCTATTGTTTTGTAGACTGTCTCTTAATTTGGATTTGTCTGATTGTTTCCTTATGAAAAGATTTGAGTTAAACCCTTTCAGCATCTGTATTGCCTAAGTGATGATGTGTCACTAGTGCCTGATGTTACAGGCAAACATGTTGGTTCCATTGGTGACGTTTTGGGGACTTCCTCACCAGGATGCCAGTGGAGGTCCTCGGAACAGCCATGATATATTTAATAGCATTTGGCTTTGGCTGGGAGAAGGCTAATGTCTCTCATCCCTGAGCCCTGTGATCAGACTCCCAATTAAAAAATTTTAAAAAACCAGAAGTTGACCAGCTATGATCAAATCAGGGCAGGGGCTCAGATCCCTGCCTCTTGGGCTCTGCTGCTCACTTCCCTCCCCCAGGGGTGGGTTCCAAGGAACAGGGATTGAGAAGCAAGGATTTCTAGTATACTGAGTCCTTCTGTGTCTGTATCCTTGTGTGGTCACCACTGCCCTGTGTGGCTCCCAGGCAGGGGGTTGTGAGCCTTGTTTTCCATGTGGGGAAGTTACAGGCCCTGAGTGGCATTCTGTCCAGAGCCAGGCTCAAAGCCGCCTTTTCTGCTTGTATTTTAGCTTCCTCCTCCTCTGCCCATGGCTCTTGCTGCTCAGAGGGCTGACAAATGGTCTCTTTTTTATTCTGGTCTGATAGCTAAACCAGCATTTTGAGAGCCTTCAGCAACATTTTCCATTTTTGTTCAGTCCAATATTGGTCTCCTGCCAGGCCCCTGACTATATTTGAGCATACTTTTATTTATAACTTTTTGTTTTTTGCTGTTAGACTTTTTAGCTCTCTTGAGGAAGTTTGTGTAGAAATGGTGTGAACATGCAAGGGCATAACATATTCACATGCTAATTTATTTTTTGTGTTTGCACAGGGTGTTGGCTCTGTCACCCAGGCTAGTGTGCAGTGGTGTGATCCTAGCTCACTGTATCCTCAAACTCCTAGGCTCAAGCCATCCTCCTGCCTCAGCCTCCCAAGTAGCAGGGATTATGGGCACATGCCTGGTTAATTTTTTAATTTTTTCTAGAGGCAGAGTCTTGTTATGTTGTCCAGCTTCTCAAACTCCTGGCCTCAAGTGATCTTCCCACCTTGACCTCCCAAAGTGCTGGGACTACAGATGTGAGCCCCCACACCCAGTCACTAATTACATACTCCCTCTTTGTGGCAGTTTGCTACTGGAGTGGGAAGCAGGTCTTGTAAAGCTTGTGCTGTACCATTAGAGTGGAATTTTCTCTGGCTTTCTGCTGCAGAAAGCTACCTAAGAGCTCTTTGTTTTCTAAATGTTTTATGTCTATCTTTTTTTTTTACTGATGGCACCTAAGAGCTCTTAATAGCCAGGAACAATATTCAGGCCTTTTTTTCCCAATAAGAAAGATCTGATTAAACTCAGTTCATAGCCTCATAGTTGCCTTTCAAGTCATCAGGCAATAAGGACAGAAATTGGCCGTACCATTGGGAATGGATGAATTAGCAGATGGAATAGGAAATAATATTCAGGGAATACCATTGATGTACAAGAGTAGATCTGAGACACAGTATTTTTCTCTTAAGTCAGTGTGTCTGCCTGATTGATGTGTTGGTGATTTCTCAAGTCCCTGAGCACACAGTGGTGGCCTTGGAGGCCACTGTCAGAATGGTGATTGACGCTGCTCTTGGGTGTTTCTGGTAACAGGAGAGCATTCTTGAGGGGTCTGTGCCTTCAAAACCGCAAAAAGGAAGAAGCTCACCTAACCATATAGAACCTCCTCTTGCCTAAATAGTGCCAGGAACTCGTGTCTCTGAGTAGGAAGGTCACGGAGATTGAGGACTCACTCACAATGTACACACACTCTCACGTATGGCTGAAGCACACATGTACATGTGCACACATTGCCTCCAGGCTGGTGGAGATGCTTCAGCTTAGACACAGGGGAGGCTACACTGGCGGAGTGGGTGTGAACCTGGCGTTGCCCAGACAGAAACGTTGCTGGGGAATTAAGGGGCTAGACGCAGGACAACAACTGCTACCTACTGTTGCCATCATTTCACAACAGAAGGGGTGGGTGGGGTGTGGGCTGGTTAATAGTAAAACAATCAGTAGGAATAATCTTAGAAAAAAAGACTAGTCTCCTGAGAAAGAGCAGTTGGAAACCTTATACCAACATGTATCTTGCTTTTCCCACAGTCTGCTTCTTTGTACTTGGCTTTGAGCATCCTCAGCAGCCTAGACAGGGCTCCGTCATCCTTAGTATTTTAAATAAAATTCCACAGTTTTTATGTCCAAAACTACTTCACCCTTTCCCTTGTGAGTAGGTTTCCTCCCTGTATTGGGTATCTCCTACATGGTACAATGACAGCTATGGTGGCCTTCAGAAAGGAGCTCAGAATCCTGCAGTCATCTGTCAGCTGCCCAGGGCCATCCCAGCCCCAAACCTGGAACCTGGTTGAAGCAACAGCCTGATCTGTGATCCCTGAGACCTGGCACACTCTACAGCCTAGGCCAAAAATAAGAACAAGTATTGACACTTATTCCGGGCTTATAAGTGTGCCAGGCACTGTCTCAGTCCTTTACACAGAGATTAACTCATTTAATCTTCCAACAACTCCATCTATCATTGCCACATAAAGGATGAGGAAACTGAGGCACAGTAATATTAAGTAACTTCCCTAGGATTCATCAAAAGTACGTGGTGGACCCAGCCTGGCTGTTAACCACTAGGCTACACTGCCCATCCTGGGATTGGCAGTGTCCTTAGGCTGGTTTTGTGCCTACGAGTGGGTCCCTGGCCTCCTCTCTCTGGGCTGTACACCCCACAGCTCATGGGAAAGCTAAACCATTCTAGGATTGTTGACTTAATAAATATTTTTTGAGCCTCTCACTGGGCCCAACGGTCCTGGGCACAGGCGAGGTAACACTGACTAAGACAGAAGTCCCAGCCATGTGCAACAGATGTTCTCAGAAAGAAGATAGAAAACAGGCAGGGAGCAGTGATCTGAATGCCAGGGTCAGTGCTGTGAGCTTGGTGTCCATCTTCTCTCTTTCCACTTCCCACTCCTGTCCCTGAGCTGAGAACTCATCTGACCTAACCGTCTTTGTTTGCAGATGATCTCATCCCACCTTTGGACTTGCTTGAAATGATTGTCAGCTGGATTTTTGAGGACCCGAGGTTGATTCTCATCACTTTTTTAAATACTCCGATCGCAGCCAATCTACCAATAGGATTTTTAGAACTCACCCCACTCATTGGATTGATCCGCTGGTGCGTGAAGTCCCCTCTGGCTTATAAAAGGAAAAAGAAGCCCTCCTTATCCAATGGCCACGTCAATAACAAGGCTGCCAAGGACTTGGGCGTGGGGATGGACAGAGACTCCCACCTCCTGTACTCGAAACTCCACCTTAGCGTCCTGCAGGTTCTCCTGACGCTCCAGCTGCACTTAACCGAGAAGAATCTTTATGGGCGCCTGGGGCTCATCCTGTTTGACCACATGGTCCCGCTGGTAGAGGAGATCAACAGGTTGGCAGATGAACTGAACCCCCTCAACGCCTCCCAGGAGATTGAACTCTCCCTGGATCGGCTGGCACAGGCTTTGCAAGTGGCCATGGCCTCGGGAGCCCTGCTGTGCACGAGAGGTAGGTAATGCCTTGGCCAGGCCTCGTGGGATGGGAACACCACTGCCTGGCAAAAGGGGATCAGGGACTCCACCAGACAAACACTGTTTTTGCTTCTGTTAGGACGTCTCTTGCTGAACACAGGAGGTTGGGGGAGGAGGGTAGAAGTCACAGAACATCTCCCAGTAGTACCCTGTCACCCTCCCCTCACTGCTCACCGCTGTCATGGTTCTAACATGCCACAGACGTGACATCTGAGCGTCTCCTGACAATTTTTGCACAGGACTGGGGACTTGTCAAGAGCACAGATAAAATCTTTCCTCTGGAGGAATCTCATTTTTCTGTGTCCTTTTTTATTGAAGCATAATTTACATATGATAAAATGCACAAATTTAAGTGCGGAGTTTGATGAGTTTTGACAGATATACATATGCATGTAACTGCTGCCCAGGCAAGACACACAACATTCCCGTCATCTGCTTTGAGGGTTCTTAATTCTGCATTTCCGTGCTCAGAGTCTCCCAGAGAATGACCTGGCGCTAATGACACACTTGGGTTTGCTTTTTAAGTGTTGACTTACTCATGAGGGTTGCCTGTGGCCTCGAGGGGTGATCACTGGCAGTGAGTTTCCCTCTTAGCACTGCCCTTGGAGTGCCTTGGGTGTCTGGTTGCCAGTGAGAGCCCTGCCACCAGGCTCCTTCCTGGCCATCTGATACACTGCCAACAGGGCTACCCCCTTCCTAAGTGATGTCTTCTATTTGGGGCCTACTTTGCTAAAGCAAAAATGGAAGGAAATGAGAACCCAGCTTCTAATCGATGTTAGGAAAATGTAGCATAAGGCACTGTTGCTGTCTTGCTGGCATCCTTGAAAAGAACGTCAGTGACTGTTTCACTGTTGCCTCCAGTCTGTTCCTTAATCATTTCTGTCCTTAATTTCAGATGACCTTAGGACCCTGTGCTCCAGGCTGCCTCATAATAAGTAAGTGCCCTTTCAAGACTTCCAGCAGGGCTGCATGCTGGGCCAGGGTGGGGGAGGCAAGGCACAGTGCACCCCTTTATCCTGGGCTCCTTGGGGAGGATGGTCTGTAGGGTCTAGAGCTTCTCCCCATAAGGAGCCCCTTAAGGACCCGGTGATAAGTGGGGAATGGACATGATGGGAGAACCCATGTGAGAGGAGCCCTAAGTAGAGAGTAAACGTGAAAAAATGGTCCTGGGAGTGAAAGAAAGAAGCCAGAGTAGCTCCAGGTGTCACTGAAAGCCGCTAAATGAGCACGCACCTGGGTAGCGGTGGGGCTGGTGCAGTGGTGCCCTGTCTGTGACATTGCGAACTGCACAGCCCTTTGGGAAGCACCGCAGAGCCACAGCCCTAGAGGGCAGCGAGTTGGTTTTGCTGGTGCTCCGCCATCAGGTCGCAGGGACCCGGGTCCTGAGCGCTGGCTCTATCTGTGATTTGCTGTGATGCTTGGGAAGTCTCTTTACCTATCTCTTGGCCTCGGTTTCCCCCCTTATAAAATGGTGAGCAGTACTATTGTAAAGTTCTCAGCATAGTCCCTGTCACGTGGAAACCTCTCCATAAATGCAGTCACAGGGATGAAAAGCAGGAACTGTGGTCACACGGATTTTCATATGAATCCCAGCTTGCTGCTTCCTGTCCATGTGACCCTGGGCAAGTTCCCTACCTTCTGCAGCCTCGGGTTCCTCGTCTGGAAAATCAGGACAATCATAGGACCTGCCTCATGACCCAGTGCTCTGCCAACCCCCGCCATAGGGTTTGTGTGAGGATTAAATGAGTAAAACCACAGAAAGCACTTAGAGCAGTACTTGATCTGTGGTGAGTGTCTAACAAGTGTCAGCTGCTGTCGCTGTTACTGTTCTTTCAGTAACTTAAAAATTTCACTTCTGTGACTCTGCCTTTAGAAAAAAGGCCAAAAGGCACATGCGCAAAAATGTTTCATAGAGTTGTAGTGTTATTCCAGCAAAAAACCGGAAGCAACCTAAGTATCCCCAGCGCAGTGATACTTAGTAAGCTAGTTGTGATACATCACAAGGATAGAATATTATGTATCCACTAAAAATAGTAATTGTGACAACTATGTGAGGAAATGTTTATAGCTGAAGGCAGAACTCCTGTGTACAGGGACCGGGTTTATAGAAATGAAAAATGACTGCGTTAACTTGGTAGGTTATTAATGTTCTTTCTTTGGACCCATCACATCGGTCTTGAACAGGGAGTACTGGGGTTCCAGGTGCTCACAGCCACTCGGGGCCTGGCCACAGACAGGCTCTGGCGCATGCAGGTAGTCTGGGTGTGCTGGCAGGTTGAGACAGAAACGTGCATAATTTGAGTCCAGGGATCGGCCAGCTACTGATTCACAGCCAGCAGAAGAAGCGAGTCCTTGTGCTATTTGGGGACTCTCATTCCCACCACTCTCTGCCAGGTTCTGCGAGGGAATAGCAGCTCGGGGCAGGTGTCTGGGTAGATGCAAAACCTGAGGAGGTGGAATAGAATGGTCTTGGAAGGGATGAAACTGTTCTGCCTGAGATGTTATGTCAACACAGCGGACAGACTGTCCTGGGGCCACCTTTCCCTGAGGACCCCATGCTGTCCTTTTATTTCCTTTTTTTTTTTTTTGTCCAGGCTCTAGAAGCTTCCTCAGCATCTGAGAACATTGTTGGTATCTGTTGGCACCTTTCCATCTCTTGCAATAGTCCCTTCATGATATTCCCTTCTTTGTCCACCGCTTTTATTTAACGTTTTAGTGTTTTCAGGGAATTTAAATAAGGATAGGATGTAAATCCTCAGATCATTTTAGGCTTATAACTAGGGGTCCGCATTGAAGTCCCCTCTGTACCTTCTCAGCAGTCCCCTGCTGGTCCTGCCCTGGAGGCTCTGACTCCATCCCTTCCTGGGAGCCTGTGGCTGCCTCTTCTGACACAGATCCAGGGGAGCCCCAGCCTCAGGAGAGAGAGGAGACAGGTAGCTGCTTCCAGTGTCTCCTTGGTTTCTCATGGTCTCTGTGTGGTCTTCCCACCTAGACTGGATACTTCCTCAGACTATTTCTGCCTCTGGCAGGGTGTACAGGTTCGGATAATCCCACATCCTGAATTTTGCCTCTGTACTCCCTCCTCCTTGGGTTTGTTAATATTTTATTGAATTTCTCACTCAGAGTTACAGAAAAGCAGTAACATATGAAAAGGGTCCCAAAGAGCTTTGGACCACTGAAGTGCACCAGGCTTCCCTGTGCCCTTGGTTTACTGCCCAGGCCCCTCCCGTAGGCACTGGCCCCAGCCTTTGTCCTAGGGGAGGGGAGGGTCAGTCTGCCACAGACCAGAGCAAGGGAGTAGGCAGGAGACAGACAGGGCCACAGAAAGGGGAAGTGGCCCAGAGGATGTGCTGTCGCCGGCCCAGTTGATCAGTGTGTGGGGAGGGTCTGCTTGAGCAAGTGATGGGGCTTGAGCAGGACCTGGCAGGTGGCTTTGGGGAGGGAGAGACCAGCAGAGGCGCTGCAGACACAGGATGAGGCGGGGCAAGGTCCCCAGGTGAGGTCAGGAAAGGAGTGGGCAGTGCAGGTCTGTCTGCAGGTCTGTCTGTGGCCGGGCCTACTCCAGGGAGGTGGGATTGGAGGAGGCTTTGTGGGGAAGGTGGTGGATGGGTTGGGGGACCTGAGAGGTTGTTCTGATCAGGGTAGAACCTGTAGGGAGTCGGTCACTTCAGGCTGACAGCAGGACTCAGGTGGGCCGAGGCTGGGAGAACTGGAGGTGTGGGGCAGAGGTGGTGGGGGCAGGTTCTGGGAGTTCTGCTTGTCCTGGGCGAGGTGCATTAGAAAGGAGGGCCAGTGAGCTCTTTCTGGTGTCTCAGAAGGGACCCAGCAGTGGAAAGTGCTGTTGGAGTCAGGAGGGAGGAGAATGTCTAGAAGATGGCGCCTGTAGGTTTGCTGGACCCCAAACGGGGAGCCCCAGGTGCCTGGGCCTGGTGGTCAAGGGCGGAAGCATGGGAGGGCTGGGGAGGATGCGTGGCTGTTCCCGGAGACCCTGGTGCAGTGGGGTGGAGGTGCTCCTTAGCAGAGGATCTGAAGCTCCACCGGGCGAGGGTGGGAGAGATAGTGGGCCACGAAGGTCAGTAAGGACCGCCAGGCCTCACCTACCCCTGAGGGGCCCTGCACCAGGCTTTCCATTTCAGGGTCATGTGCAAGGTCAGCTTTCCTGTGGCTTACGCTTGGGATTCAGTTAGGACCTGTCGCAGAGGGTGGAGGGGCTGCGACTGGAGCTTGTGGACCACAGGCCCGATGCAGGCCCCTCCCTCTGTTGCCTGGCGGCCTGGCCTTCCCTCCAGGTCCCTCCTCTCTGGCTCTGCCTGTGTTCCCGTGAATATCCTCTGGCCCCAGGTCACCTCGCTGCTTAGTTTCCACCTGCCTGGAAATGCTTCTGACTGTTGCCTCCCGTGGGCGTGAGCGCCACCGAGTCCCAGCCAGGTGCAGGGAGGGCGGAGCCAGCGTGCATTGCGTGCGCAGGCGGTTCTCTTGGACTCAGCGGCACTAACCCCTCTCCTTGTGTTTGCAGCCTGCTCCAGCTGGTGATCTCGGGCCCAGTGCAGCAGTCGCCGCATACAGCGCTCCCCCCTGGGTTCTACCCTCACATCCACACGCCCCCGCTGGGCTACGGGGCTGTGCCGGCCCACCCCGCCGCCCACCCCGCCCTGCCCACGCACCCCGGGCACACCTTCATCTCAGGCGTGACGTTCCCATTCAGGCCCATCCGCTAGGCCGGCCCCTCGTGTGCCGCCGTGCGTGCGGCAGTGTGCCTTCTGCGCCTGGGTTGGAGGAAGCCTTCTGAGAAAGGGGTGACAGGCCCCGCCGAAGAGGACCTTAGGGAAGCAGCCGCGGCCCCTCCTCACCGGCAGAACCGACTTGGTGCGGCAGTTCTGAGTCGTCGCAGTCCAGGTGCCTCCTACCTGGTCACATTCTTAAAAATCCAGATTGGATGGATGAAAGGAAGAACGCACAGCCCTCTGCAGAGAGTGCGCTGTGGGTGTTTTTAAATATGCCAATCCTGTGAGCCTTTGTTCTCGCGTGTCATTTCAGACACACTCTGAGCCTGTGCCTCAGGAGTGCTGCCCCTGGCGGCTGCATTGCAAGTCCATTGTGCTGGCCTCCTCGTGAAGGCGACGTGTCCCTCCAGAAACAGGCTCTTTCTGCACCTGTAGGAGCTCAGAGCTGAAGCGACTTGACCGTGAGCTCGTGCACAGCCCACGGCACCGCTCAGGGAAGCCTGTCAGGATTTCCCATCACCTCGGAAAGGAACTTCTGTTTTATTGGGGGTCTCTAAATTTTCCTATGTTCAAATAAATTTTTTCTAAACAGTTTTAAAGACTTTATGGAATGTATTTTAACAACTTTATAAATGTGAGCTATGGGAGTTTTCTCCCCAATCTGCTGTGATCATGGTAAGAAGATTGAGCACAAGTTTTTAGCCACTTCTTTTGACAGAAACATCTTGGACACAGTGTCTCCACCCCCAGCCGGGCGGCCGAGGTCAGTTGGCAATAGAGCGCTCCTGATCCGTTTGCTCCGGGCCCACGTTCTTTCTTCCCTGGGGTACAAAATAGAGCCTTCAGGAATGTTTTTCTAGTACGTGATTAGAAGGTGTCTGTTTAATTTTTTAATTTTGGTAGGAAGGAAAGGTCAGGAACCATGATACTGTGCCCACCACTCCCAGCCTGAAAGTGAGCACTCAAGGACTGAGATTCATAGGTAGGGATGAAATTGACCTGTGATTCATTACCCTTCTATTCCTGGTTGAAGGCCATGACTTGGAGGACCAGACCAAATGAGATGATCTCTCAGATTCCATGTACGTGTGTACGTGTAAGGTGTTTCTCAAGATCAGGAATGTGCGCTGATGCAGTTGCTTGTAAGGGCCATCCTTGGTTGACAAGGACCAAGTGTCCTTTCTTAGGACAAGAACCTGCAGCTTTCCTTGGGCTCCTGGAATGTCAACCAGGTCCCCATGGCCACAGCCAGAGCGTAGGACCAGTCTGCAAGGTGAAGCCTAGAAGGGATCCGTTTTCAAATAGCTTTCAAGAGCCATGGACTATAAAGGAACTTTTCTTTGGGTTTGATTTCATTATCTCTGATTGACCATGTCTCCTGTTCATTGTGTAAATGTCCTCATGTAGGATCAGGAACTGAAGTAAAATGCCTGCTTCCATCTCTTTTAGTGGGACCATCTATGAAACTAAAGAGATTAGTGCTGGGCTGGTTCTTAGTATTTCACTCTTGTACCAAGTGTAGAAAAGGATCCAAAAGTAGCTTTCATGTTGCTTCCTAGTTCGAGAAGGTCTCTGAACAATGGTACTCTCACAGCTCCATCTCACAAGGTGTCCCGCATCAAATGTTTCCAGGAGCTAGATAGGTCTCAGCCCTTCTCAGACCTAAGGTAGTTCTTGCCAAAATAAGAAAGAAAAAATGTAGGAAATAAAGCCACTGGAGCCACAGACTTCCTTTGGTGGCATTCGTAGCAGTGTGTGAGTAAATCAGCCCATTAAAAATGGAGATACACACCCTCACCAATCCTTGCCTTCCTCCTCATTAATGAAAAGGGTGCCTCCTGCTTAGTGATTATTATGTGCCAGGCACTTGCAAAGTGTTTTACATACATTAAAAATTGATGTATGACGAAATATTTGCAACATACTAAAGTATATCTATACTGAATGTACGAAGAGCCACAAATTAATGAAAAAACATTCTAATAAAAAATAAGTGAAGGACATGAACAAAAAATAGGAGAGAAGATACAAATGGCCAATAGATATTAACAGATTACCTAAAGGGTAACCAGGCAAATGTAGATTATATTAAATAGCAAGGCACCATCTTTTCACTTACTCTTCAGATTGGCAACACAGAAAGTGTGGCTAAAGGTGCAGAGAAGCAAGTGTCACGCTGAGGTGGGGTATATTGGTTTGGCCGTTCTGGAGAAATTTAAAAATAGAATGGCCATGTGACCTAGCAATTCCAGAAACAAAAAGGGGTGTTCAAGGATGTTTGCTGCAGTATTGCTTTTTAAGTAGTAGTTTTATTGAGATATAATTCACAAGCCCAGCTCATCCATTTAAAATGTGCAATTCAGTGGTTTGTAGTATATTCACATAGTTGTGCAACCATCATCACCATCTATTTTAGGACCTTTCATCTCCCCATACCCATTAGCAGTCACTACCCCTCTTCCCACATCCCCTGGCAATCACTAATCTACTTTCTGTCTGTCTGGATTTGCCTGTTCTGAACAATTCATATAAATGAAATCATACCATATGTGGCCTTGAGTCTGGCTTTTTTCACTTGGTATAATGTTTTCAAGGTTCATGTTGTAGCAGGTGTCAGAACTTCATTCCTTTCTATGGCTGAATAATCACCCATTGTGTGGATGGACCGTGTTTTATTCATTCATCAGCTGGTGGACATTTGGGTGGTTTCCACTTTTTGGCTATTGTGAATAATGCTGCTGTGAACATTTATGTACAAGTTTTTTTTTGTTTTGTTTTGTTTTTGAGACAGAGTCTCACTCTGTTGCCCCAGCTAGAGTGCCGTGGCGTCAGCCTCGCTCACAGCAACCTCAAACTCCTGGGCTCAGGCGATCCTTCTGCCTCAGCCTCCCGAGTAGCTGGGACTACAGGCACGCGCCACCATGCTCGGCTAATTTTTTCTATATTTTAGTTGGCCAATTAATTTCTTTCTATTTTTTAGTAGAGATGGGGTCTGGCTCTTGCTCAGGCTGGTTTCGAACTCCTGAGCTCAAACGATCCGCCCGCCTCGGCCTCCCAGAGTGCTAGGATTACAGGCGTGAGCCACCGCGCCCGGCCTAGAAATCTTTTTTATATAAGAAAAGTTAAACATCACAGCGGGATAGCTGACAGGTGATCACCTGCCACATGCTTGGACCTTGTTCTAAGTGGTTAACATCTTGTCATTTCATTTATTTATTTCTAT
The DNA here is from genome assembly GCA_963574435.1 of Cheirogaleus major. Lineage (NCBI taxonomy): Eukaryota > Metazoa > Chordata > Mammalia > Primates > Cheirogaleidae > Cheirogaleus > Cheirogaleus major. Next base: position 24,004 of record CAUYPO010005425.1, read on the forward strand.
TTATTTATTTTTTTAGAGAAAGGGTCTTGCTCTGTCACTCAGGCTGGAGTGCAGTGGCATGATCTTGGCTCACTGCAGCCTCCCACTCTTGGGCTCAAGGGATCTTCCTACCTCAGCCTCCTGAGTAGCTGGGACTACAGGCACGAACCTCCTTGCCCAGCTAATTTTTCTATTTTTAGTAGAGACAGTGTCTCATTCTTCCTCAGGCTGGTCTCGAACTGCTGACCTCAAGCGATCCTCCCACCTCGGCCTCCCAGAGTGCTAGGATTACAGGCGGGAGCCACCATGCCCGGTCAACTTTTTTTATTTTTTAGAGACAGGGTCTCATTTTGTCACCCAGGCCAGGAAGTGTCAGAGCCAGGGGAATTGGACGCTGGGTCCCCTAGGCCCTCTGACCTGCCCCTGACTTTGTCCCTTCTGTGCCACCCCCAGCGGATCTCTACTCTGCGGAGCCTGGGGAGGAGGAGCCGGCCTGGGTGCAGACTGAGCGGCAGCAGTTCCAGGACTTCCGGGACCTGAACCAGGACGGGCGGCTGGATGGGAAAGAGGTTGGCCACTGGGTGCTGCCCCCCTCCCAGGACCAGCCCCTGGTGGAGGCCAACCACCTGCTACAGGAGAGCGACACGGACAAGGTGCCATGATGGGCCACATAGGCAGGCGCTGGGCAGGGGATGCTGGGTGGGTGTGTAGACATGAGCGAGATGGGGCCGGGGGCTGCGGTGGTCCCCGTTTGGTGGGATAAAGAAAGAGGGACAGAGAGAAGGAAAGAGATAGAAAAGTACAGACACCCAGACAGAGGGGGACAGACACCCAGACAGAGGGGAGACAGACACCTAGAGAGAGGAGGGGACAGAGACCCAGAGAGAGGAGGGGGTAGAGACCCAGAGAGAGAAGGACATTTACCTTTTCTATTGATCATCGACACTTCAAACTTACTTGCGGCCCCAGGTTCCTCCCAGGGCCAATAAAAAGAAAAAAAAGAGAGAGGGGGACAGAGACCTGGGGGACATACTTAGATGTAGGAAGGGCTCTCACAAGCAGGGCCAGCGCTGTCCCCTCTGATCCCTGACCCTCCCTCCAGGACGGGCGTCTGAGCAAAGCCGAGATCTTGGGCAACTGGAACATGTTCGTGGGCAGCCAGGCCACCAACTACGGCGAGGACCTGACACGACACCACGATGAGCTCTGAGCCCCCGTGTGCCCGTTACAGCCTCGTAACCCATGGGATACCCCGAGGAGGGCCACAGTAGCCAGGCCCCTCCCTGTCACAGCCCTGCAGGATGGGGATGGAGGCCCCCAACATCCCCCTGCCCCTGGGCTCTCAGGGACCACCTGGGTCAGCTTCTCTCCCTGAGACACTCAAGCCCTCCCCACCCTGCCCCGGGGGCTCGCACAGCCCGAGAGGATGAGTGACAGCCATTTGTCACTGGCAGAATCTCCCGGCCCAAACCCAGGGACCCTCACTTCATGCTCAAGCCCCAGGAGCTGCCACTAACGCCCCAGCTCCAGACCTGAGCCTGTGCCACACACTGCGAAAGTCCCAGCCTGCCCCAGCCCGCCTCCCCTCTGCCAGGGAGGCAATAAAACCAGTGGTGGGCCTCTCCGTGCGTCTGTCTCGGCTGGGGACCCTGGGGAGGGACTGGGGGCTGTGACAGTGAGGGGATGAGGGGACCATGCTGGGGGTTGGGGGCTGAGGCACAAAGGAAGAGACCAGGCATTGCAAGGCGGCGCTAGGTGTCAGCGGGGGTGGAGAGTGTTCCTGGGGGTGAGAAACAAAACTCACAGCCGGGACCCTGTGGCGCACAAACCAGACAGGAAACCCTGCTCTCTCAGAGCTCCAGCGGGGAGACAGAGACAGGTCACCATAAAACATGTCACAGGCAGGGTGCGGTGGCTCACGCCTGTAATCCTAGCACTCTGGGAGGCCGAGGTGGGAGGATCGCTCAAGGTCAGGAGTTTGAAACCAGCCTGAGCAAAAATGAGACCTTGTCTCTACTAAAAATAGAAAAAAATTAATTGGACAACGAAAAATATATAGAAAAAATTAGCCGGGCATGGTGGCGCATGCCTGTAGTCCCAGCTACTCGGGAGGCTGAGGCAGGAGGATCGCTTGAGCCCAGGAGTTTGAGGTTGCTGTGAGCTAGGCTGACGACACGGCACTCCAGCCC
>CAUYPO010005431.1:0-12802 GCA_963574435.1 Cheirogaleus major
TTTTTTTTTGAGACAGAGTCTCGCTCTGTTGCCCAGGCTTTAGTGAGTGCCGTGGCGTCAGCCTAGCTCACAGCAACCTCAAACTTTTGGGCTCAAGCAATCCTTCTGCCTCAGCCTCCCGAGTAGCTGGGACTACAGGCATGCACCACCATGCCCAGCTAATTTTTTCTATATATTTTTAGTTGGCCAATTAATTTCTTTCTATTTTTAGTAGAGAAGGGGTCTCATTCTTGCTCAGGCTGGTTTCGAACTCCTGACCTTGAGCGATCTGTCCACCTCAGCCTCCCAGAGTGCTAGGATTATAGGCGTGAGCCACTGCGCCCGGCTGGCATTCACTTTTTGATTCTATTTATTTATTTATTTAAACATTTTGCCTGGTGGTGGACTCAAAAGAGCATGAGATACCCGAGGGAGGTATTTGGCCTGGATAGATACAGATTGTGTTTGGAGCTACATACGCACCCAGGTTGGTAGGAATGATGTCTGGAACAGGATCTTGGGGGGAGAACATTCCCATGGCTGTCTCACCTCAGCTACCTGCTAGCCTTAGTCTTTGGTGAGGACTTTGATTTTCGTTCTTTGGATGGGTATGATCTTACTTTTTCTTTCTTGTCAGAAGCAAAATGGTGGACTGGGTAAGAGCTCAGTTTTTGGTGTCTACTTTCCAACTGTTACTTATGGTCTATATGACGCTTGATGAGTAATTTATTTCTTGAAGACTATTTCTTATTCATAAAATCAAATAATATTATATATATAGGTCTTTAACATAGCTTCTGGTATATTATAACCACCCAATAATTACTCTTTTATTGATATTATTGTTATTAGTGGCAATATTATTTTTTATTTCTTATGTTGATGTTTTTTAAATTGTGCATTGCTTATAGGTCTTAGTACTTTGCATTTTGGGGGCAACTAAAGTTTAGAAACTTCCAGATCATGAAAGCATTCTGAGTATATTTGTGTCCATAATGGTAGCTCAGTGTAGAAATCTAAAACCTAAATGCTATCTGGATAGGGAGGAGATTTAAAGTCATAGTCTGCTGCTTTTGGGAGGTAATTCCCCCTGGGGCTCTCATGTTTCTGCATGTCATACAAGCAAGGCACTAACTCTTTTTTTAAGGGACTCCCTTTCCAAGGATGTTGGTACAGCTAACAGTATTAGAAGATAGGGATACTGTCTTTCTCCTGAGTAAATGACAGGCATGCCTACTGCTCACTAAAAAATATTCAAATTTCCTAAGTTCACAGTTCCTCTCCTGCAACCCAGTCATTGAGCATTTGGGTATCAATTTGGGCTTGTCCATGTAGCTCCCTTGGGATTTGGGGGCAGCAGAACTAATGCAAATATGAAGATGCTCATGCTACTTTCTGTGCAATGAGTAATAAAGCCCTTCATCTCTGACTCTGGAATCTCATGTCTTCTGCCATGAAAACTGGGCAGGCTAACTTGTTAGCTTATAAATAAGGTAAAATCTCAGGCCCTTCTTAGTGCTTGGCAGCTACTTTCTTGGTTAACAATCTTGTAGCTGCCTTGAAACCATTTGAAAATAAGGTAATGTAAAACAAATGTAGATGGAAGCTGTGAGCCATGTGGTCCAGTCTCAGAATATGTCCATATCCATTTACTTCCTATCTTTCAATTACTACTGATTGTGCATTATTAAAGCCCCAATTCAACAAGGGCAAATTCATCCCTGAAGTGCAAGGGAGGAGAAAAAGCTTAAGAAGTGAAACAGTAATCCTTTATAGCACAAATGAGGCAGGAAAAAATGGTGGCATTAATATGTTAATCCTCTCTTATTATAAGCAAGAGTCCAATCTTTTACAATTCACAAATATTTTCAATAGATGCTTCTTGTTCTTCTTTGCTCTAGTCTATAAGATTATAACAAAAATGTGTATCAGAAGTAGTTTATTTGGTTGCATTTGATCAAACTCATATAGATATCGGCATTAATGAATAAATAGCTTATTTAGCTTTAAGTTTGTGAGTATAGAGGAGCATGAAAGTTTGTATCTCTCCTAAAATTCATATGTTGAAACCAGAATTCAAAATGTGATGGTATTTGGAAAAGGGGCCTTTGGGAGATAAATAGGGTTAGATGAGGTCATGAGAATGGGGCTTTTGTCCAACAGGATTAGTGCCCTTATAAAAAGAAACACCGGAGATTTTGCTCTTTCTTCACCATGAAAGATGTAGGAGCAGAAGGAACTTTCTTTCCACCCTCTGAAGATTCAATAATTTGAATCTATGAAACACACTGACAATAGATTAATAGGAGAGAGGCATACAAATTAATTAACATTCAAGTACACAGAAACCACACAAAATATGAAACTCAAAGAAAGGCCAGATGGTTGAAGTTTAAATATCTTTTTTTTATAGGGGAGAAAGAAATAGAAGATGTAGGCAATTTGGGAGGAAGATTAAATATTTTTAGAGGAAGTGAATGGACCCAAAAAACAGAAAATAGCCTGGGACAAAGTTGCTCTGGGCTCTGGAGGAGGTGGAAACAAGTTATGGGAAGGTGAGGGGCAGTACTGCACTGTGAACAAAGGTTGTCTTATTATGCAAATGAAGTCTCCCAGGTAATAAACATTGTTTTGAAGCAGCTTCCAAATATGCAATAGTCTGTCTGGGTGTGGTGATGACTTTGAGTCTCCCCTGGTTGTTTGATGAGATTCCTATAGAGCGTGTTCAAGACAATTGCATTCCATTTGGAAGAACTCAGTCAGGTGAGGGAACTTCAGAGAGAGATGCCCCTGTGTTATGGAAAGGAAAAGGTGGGAGGGGAGCAGGAGAAGATCAGAGAGAGACCTTAGTTCTGGGACCTGTCAATCTCCATGTTCAAAGCACTTATGCTGAAGTGCCATATTTTGGGGTATTGTTTTCTGAGCCCCAACAGAGGACAAGGGGCTGCCTGAAAGCCAGGAAGTGGGCCCTCACCAGAAATCAAATTAGCCAGTACCTTGATCTTGGACCTCCCAGCCTCCAGAGCTGTAAGAAATAAATTGCTATTATCTAAACCACCTAGTCTAGTAATTTGTTAGGGAAACATCAAGGAACTAATACAGATTTTGGTACCAAGAGTGGGGTGCTACTGTAACAAATACCTAAACATGTGGACATTAAAGGCCATTCTGGTGAGATCTCAGAAATGAGAAACAGGTTATTAGAAACTGGAGAAAACTTGTTATAAAGTGGCAAAGAGCTTGATTGAATTGTGTTTGTCTTCTAGTGTTTTGTGGAAGGTAAGACTTGTAAGCACTGAAATTGGTATTTAGCTGAGGAGATTTCTAAGCAAAGTATTGAAGGAGCATTTGGTTTTTTTCTGACTGCTTATAGTAAAATGAAGAGGAGAGAGGTGAATTTAAGAAGGAATTGCTAAGCAGAAAGGAACCAAAACTTAAAGATTTGGAAAATTCTCAGCCTATCCATATATTGCAAAAAATGAGAAAGATTATTCTTAAGAGAACCTTAAGGGTATGGCTGAATGTTGTAGATAAAGAGATTAGTATAGGTGTGAACCACAGATTTAATCAGCTATGTCAGCAGAAGCCAGGACTAGAGATGGGATTATATCAACAGAAATGCTGCTAGTTGGGACAAAGGGGACCAAAAAAAAAAAAAAAAAACCAGAACAGAATGAAAGAAGGATTCTGGACTTCTTAGATTCTCAGGACAGGACAATGGGATTATTTGTCTGTGAACATGCTTTATCTTTGAAGAAAAGGGAATAATAACCCCAAAGGCAATTCAGAGATCATCAGGGTTTCCACTCCCACTGCTGGCCCAGGGAGCAGGGCTGGTTCTTCCTCTGTCTTAAAGGGGCCACTGTCTGCAGGCCAGGATGCCCCTGCCCAGTGGTTTAGGGGTGAGGCCACCCTTGCAGAGAGGTGCATGGGTGGGCCTTTCCAGCAAGCCAGGGGATGGGGTCCCTTATAGAGAACAACTCATTCCAGCTTCAGTTCTAAAATCTAAAGTTCAAAGTCTCATTTAAATATCATCTAAATTAGCTATGGATGAGACTGCAAGTCTGATTCATCCTGAGACAAAATTCCTCTCCAGCTGTGAACCTGTGAGACCAGACAGGTTATGTGCTTCCAAAATACAATGGTGGGACAGGTATCACAGATATTCCTATTCCAAAAAGGAGAAATCAGAAGGATAAATGGGGTGATATGTTCTAAGCAAGTCCAAGATCTAGCAAGGCAAATTCCATTAGATCTTAAGGCTCAAGAATAATCCTTCTTGGTTCAGTGCTCTGCCCAGTAAGGTGGCAGCACCACCCCCATGGCTCTGGGGACCTTCCTGTCCTGAGGCTCTTTGCGAAAGCCCCACTCCCTTTGCAGTTGAGAAGGGCATACATTTTGGAGGGTTGGGGGAGGAGTATTAGGGACTGTATCTGTCCCTTTAAAATTTGTATGTTGAAGCCTTAACCCCAGTGTGATGGTGTTAGGAGATGGGACCTGTAGGAGGTAATTGGGGTTATGTGACGTTATGAAAGTAGGGCCCTAGTCTAGTGGGATTAGTGCCCTTATCAGAAGAGACACCAGTGAGTTTTCTCTCTCCCCACCATGTGAGGATGTGTTACTGATCCAGACTGGGGTCCGCTCGCCCAGTGCAGCAATCCTAGACACTAAAGCCAAGAGTTGCAGAGGGAGAAAGAGGCATTTTTCTTGTATGGCACCATGCAAGAAGAATAGGCAGCTAATACTTAAGACCTGATGACTTACAGGTAAGGATTTTTAAAGGCAGGGGTATATTTCAGGAAAGCAGAAGTTACAGACAAAATTATAAATCAGTACATGGAGGTTATACATTGGCCTGGCCTGAAAAGCCAAGATACACTGAAGCAGGGGCTTGCAAGTCAGAGGTGGATTCAGAGATTCATTGTTTAGCTAAAAGGGATGTTGAGCTGCGTGTGACTCTTTCCTGGCCCCTCAGTGGGAAACTTAGAACAAAAAATGGCCATCAGAGTTCAATTCCTCAGTTCCCCTTTATCTGCATTTTCCATCCAGTGAGGGTTTCTGAGAAATAACTCAAGAACGTGTGTTAAGATGCCATCTTTTAGTTTCCATGGGAACTAGAGCACCTCATGAGTCTGGCTTGCCTGGAGAATCATTATTATTACCGTCTTTCTGCCCCTCAGGTCGCCCGTTCACTTTTTCAGGATAGCCAGGTGCACAGAACTTTCCCTGAAGGGACTCAAAAGTCTCCCTTATTTCCATGCTTGGGAGGGGGCCCCAGGCCCCAAAGAGGGGTCCCTGCTTTGTCTCAGACACAGTGATAAGCCCCTGTCTGCAAGCCAAGAAGCCGGCCCTCTGCAGAAACTGAACGGGCCAGCACCTTGATCTTGGGCTTCACAGTCTCCAGAACTGTGAGAAATAAATTTCTGTTGTTTAAGCCACCCAGTCTGTGGCATTTTGTTATAACAGCCCTAAGAAAGAAATACAGAGCAGCAAGCAGGCATTGAAGAGAGACACTGAACACTCAGAAAATTTGTGAAGCTCTTTGGAGTTGGTCCCCTTGGAAACCTTCTTGTGGTTGTCACAGCCTTTCCTCATACCACGTTCAGGTGTGTGAGGCACAGATGATGTTAATCTGCATGAGACACATCTGACCAGGTTTGACCCAGCAGGCCCTCCCCAGCAACCTCACTAAGCCATTCCCACTCCCACACACACTTACTTAAACCATCTGCCTCAAATAGTGGTTCCATCAAGCCACGCTCCCTGCCCACGGACTTTGGTGGTTTGTTTTCATGGTTCCTCAGCAATCACTTATTCTGATTTCTTACGCATGCCTTCTCAGCATGTCACTTGATACCTCTTGTCTGTATGAGCCAATGATTGTACTTGAAGTTCTCTTACTCTAATTCTATGGCAACCTGTCCTAGCTTTGATTATTGTTGAAGCCTATTGAAGTCCCAATGGATCTCAAATCATCTCTTGCAAATCCATTAAAAAAGGAAGGTGTCTTAATCAGCTTCGGCTGTTCTAACAAAATACCATAGCCTGGGTGGCTTAAGTAACAGACATGTATTTCTCACAGTTTCAGAAGCTGGGAAGTGTGAGGTTCAGGCGCCCTAGTTCCAGTGAGGGCCTCCTCCTGGCTGGCGTCTCACTATGGCCTCGTGTGGTGGAGAGAAGCAGCTTTGATGTCTCTTCCTCTTCTTATAAGAAGGGGAACTCCATCGTGGAGGCTCCACCCTCATGACCTAACCCAGTCACCTCCCAAAGGCCTTACCCCCTAATACCGTCACATTGCAGGCTGGGGCTTCAACATATGAATTTTGGGAGGGAGACAGTCCATGACAAAAGACTTGGGAGGTTGAGGATTTTGAGCCATACAGCAGTTTTTCCTTTCACGACATCCATCCAGAAAACTGCTCCCCCATGAGCTTTAACTAATTAAACCCTTTACAGCCCATTTGATGGCAGCGTTCATGAAAGAATTCTTTTGAGCCTTCCATAAGACACAGTGGGTACACCAGTATGCATGAGACGCAGCATCTGAAAACAGAGATCTGTTTTGATATTCCTTTTACTTGTTTTAATGATAATGGCCATTTACCTCCTGAAAAGAGGAGGCTATGCATATTAATGAAGAAAGAATCTAAGAGTGTGAGATTCTGGTTTTGTATAATCAAAGGATAATATTCATTAACTGGTTCCAAAAATAACAGCCAACTTAATGGGCTTGTAGGGAGAAATGTTGCTTGACTTTAAAGAGATTTGTAAATACTTGAAAGATTGAAGAAGAATGAGGTTTATTATCCTAGTAACTAGCAAATTAACCTTTTCAGAATTTATTTTTTGGCAGGAGATAACTTTTTTCTTTCCTTTTTAGAAAATGATAACTTTTAATTGCTGGTAATTTCTCCTGGGTCAAGGCCTTAAAAGGACAGAATAGTTTTCTTCCTTTTGGGAGAATAATAAAGCCCTTACAATGTTTCTATTTCATTTCACGGCTGCCCACCTAAGAATGTAGTTCATCTCGCTCTGGTAAACATTTCCTGAATGACTTCATTGTTTGAATGTTTTCCCCTCCGTTAACAGGAAAGGGAGATGTCTTATCGAGAACGGCTCTTTGCCAATGGATGGTATTTTTATCTAGTTTTGTTTTAGAGGAGAAAAATAATGCTGCTTATAAAGGATCTTAGAACCCGAGAGGAATTTAGAAATCATAATTCAGCTTCGTTATTTCAAACCGAGGTAACTGAGAGCGAGAGGAGAAACCTGCTAATTAGTGAGGAGTAGGAACTAGAACCAAGGCTCTTTGGCCTCCAGCTCAGCGCAGATTCCGACCTACACTCCCGGCCTCCTTTCCCATCGGGTGGGTCTTTGTCAGCCCCTGTTTCATCCACGGTAAAGGACAAGGAAACTAAGAGCAAATCTCATGGCAACGTTCATACACCAGTCCTCCTTTGAGCCTTCTCTGTGCTGCAAAGATGTCTGAGACGTGTCACCAGGCAACAGGGATCTTGGCCTCTGGAAAAGTTCCACAAACACCTGGTGAGCATTTCTTTGTGCCAGACGCTGTGTAGGTCTCAGGGTCAGATGGGCATTCACATAGCAGTCGGTGATTATCATGCGAAGAGAACATTCTTGCTTAGACTCTTCTGGAAAAAAAAAGAAATAAAAGAAAATTCTGACAGTGACTCTCATCTGTGAAGGTCTCTGTTAGTCCAGTGGGACACGATAGGGACTTATTATGCCTCAGAATGCAGAGGTACGTGCATGTGAAAGGAGAGAAACATTAGTGAGTCTGAGCAAACTCGCAGGGTTGACCTTCCTCTTTGAGTGAGCCCGAGTGAAGATTCTCTGGGTGTCACCTTGTCACCTGCCACTCGTTTTTCTCTGCATTAGAGCCCGGCAGCACGCTGTCCCTTGACTTTGCTGCTTGCCGACACCTGCGTGGTGCGAGAGGCTTCCTTGCTGTGCGTTTACAGCTGAAGTGTGACCTGGAGTCAGTCATTCCTAATGACCAGGGCTGTCTGTTTTTTAAGTGTTATCACCAGTTGCAGAATTTGTGGAATGAAAAGTTGTTTTCATGGAAGGGGAAGGACACAGGCCTTTTAAAATCTGGTGTAGGGAGGGAAAAGTACCTTTTTCTCCACCCATCCTAGGTGCATGGCTGACACCCTTACAACAAAAGATAGATTAACAAAAGAAAAACATACAAGTTTATTTCATATAAGTTTTGTGTGACATGGGAGCCTTCATAAGGAAATGAAGACCCAAAGAAATGGTTAAACTGGTATATTTTTATGCCGGGTTGGATGAAGAGTGGATGGTTGTGGAGAAATATGATAGGACAAAGAGTGTGATCTAACGGTAATAAACTGGGAGTACTTAGCAAAGCCTCTTGTTCAGGTTCTTTGTGACCCTTTGTCTTCAGAGATAAGGAAGTTTCTTTCCTCCCAGTGTAAGGAGAGCACCTCTCACATAAGGGTCTTTTAAAAAATTTTTAATTGACAAATAAAAACTGTATATACTTACGATATACAACATGATGTTTTGTTATATGTGTACATTGTGGAATGGCTAAATCAAGCTATTTAACACATGCATTTACCTCATATACTTATCATTTTTGTGGTGAGAACATTCGAGATCTACTCTTTCAGCAATTTTAAGTATATAAGGTATTGTTATTAACCGTAGTCACCATGATGTATAACAGATATCTTGAACTTATTCCTTTTGTCTAACTGAAATTTTGTGTCCTATGACCAACATCTCCCTTCCCCACCCACCCCCAGCCTATGGTACCCACCGGTCTACTATCTGCTTCCATGAGTTCAACTTTTATACTCTACGTATAAATCAGATCATGTTCAAGTCTCTGTTCCTGGCTTATTTCATTTAACATAATGTCCTCTAGGCTTATTCATGTTGTCACAGATGACAGGATTTCTTTCTTTTTTAAGACTGAATAGTATTCCACTGTGTGTATATATATATCACATTTTCTTTATTATTCACATGAGGGTCTTATGACCTAGTTCACGGGGAAGGTCAGAAAATCCTTCCTAGGCTTTATGACCTGCTGCAGGGGAGAAGGGCCTCAGGAAGGTGAGAGTGACCTTCCTACCTCTGTCATTTTCTCAAATGCCAAGGTGCCCTATTTTGGGGTAGTACATCTTGAACCCCATCACTGGGGTGGCTGGGATCTCATCTCTGTATTGACGTCCTATCCCAAGCACTTACAGGTTGAGGTAAGGAGACCCTGTGTGCATCTTTCCACCCAAGTATTGGTAACCTCTTCAGTCAACATAGCTGAGGTCCCAGATGAGCTCTTTCTAATAGGAATTTTGAAAAATTTATGGGCCATAAAGGAAGGCTGGTTGCCTTATTCACCATGGTCCAGCTGGTTTCATATTTAAATCTCTTAATTCAAAAGGTAATGTTGAGGTATTGAGATAATTTTTATAGGGCTAAGTACCAAGTTAAAGTGACATTTAAACCCTGTGTCCAGGAACACAGAGACAAAGAGTTTGCAATTCGATATAAATTTTATCAGTGTTTGGAAGGTGAAGGATTTGCCCATGACATGTGGAATGAATTTCTGTGAGATGGCAGGTAGTAATAAAAAGTGTAAACTCCAGAGTTTATTTTCCCCTCAACTATGAGGGGGTTGGACTGTTGGGTGATGCTGAAATCAGTGGCCAGGAGGAAGGGCATTGCATTTGAAGCAGTAGGAAATGCTGCCTGGTTTTAATGTAAATATAATTGTTTATGAAAGGAGAGTGTGAGCACACCCATGTAGCAGTCAGTATGAACTGGTCAACTGCGTGAAGAGCTTTGTGGGCCCAACTTTGAGAACCACTGATTTGTGGAAAGCCTGGCACTATCAGATGATCACCCTACTTTAAAGAAGGCAATAAAGAGTTGGCAGCAAGGATATGTAATTTAGACACGCATAACATTTATGCTTTAGGTGGCAGATTAAATATGTTCAGGATGAGCTACCTACTTTGCAGGACCAGAGCAAATGAAAATGTAGAGTCCTCATGCAAAAGTCATGAAGAATTTCAAGATGGTAAAGGCAGAGCATTAAACCCAGCACAGGGGCCTCAAAGCATGCAGCCCTGCGTGATTACGTAGATCACACGCCCATGAACCCAGCCCTGAGAAAGTTTCTTAAATTGGGAAAATTCCGGGTGTAGTTCTGGTGTGAAGGAGGAAACCATAAATGCAAAGTTTATAAGAGAGAAAAAAGGAAAGAGGAAGCACATGAGACACAAAGTTGTCTTGTAGGTGAAGTGCAGACAAGCCGTGGTCCGTGCTAGAGAGGAGAGGAAGACACTATGGGCCAGAGACAATGAAACAGAGCTCCAGTGTCACAAACCAGGTCTCTCCCAGGGGTGGGCTGGGAGGGCTAATGGGTAGTATCCTAGCGAACAGAATAACATCTGCACAAGGCTCAGAATTGCTTCATTCAATAACTGTGGGATTCCCTTTCACACCATTTGTTGAAACCCACTGGTAATTGCATTTACTGTGGGATTAGAAAATGGTGAATGAGTTACTACCATTTGTTTTGTTCACCTTCGGAAAAATTTAGTCTACAGGGTGGAGGGGTTGCAGAGAATTGTCTGGTGGGATGGTGATTTCCATGTCTTTTTTACAAGATGGAAACTTGAACCCCAGTGAAAATATAGAGGCTGTGAGCATGATTCCAGCTTTATGGCAGAAGCGATCAAATGTAGCACTCATTCGTTCACTCATTCATTTAGGCAATATCATTAATAAGGCGAGAGGTCAATTTCAAATATAAACAGAATGAGGCAGAGAAGATGTAGTGTGAGGACAATAAGAACCGATGGTGACTAAGGCAGGCCAGAGAGCGTGGGGCCTGTTGAAAGATGCTCAGAATCAAATAATTCTAAACCACAGTGCAGGACTGAGCAGCGTCTGTCTGCGGGTTAGGTTTAATTGTCTGGCCATCAATTTGCAACCCCTGATAGATGAGTCACTGAGAAAAAGCAGACACATCGGTGGCCCTGGAAAACGTTGAAGTGAAACCTTGTTACCAAGACTGGAGGGCTTAAGAGGAAATCAAGATCATCCAATCAATGCAACCCTTCCAACTGGGGTGAGGTGGGGGGGTCAGGCACCAGTAGGCTCTGACAGGTGCACAAACACCTCCCTGCAACTGCTCAGGAGCTGTGTCGACCTAGATAATAGGCGGCTTATGTATTCTTTCTCCAATATAGATCCTATAGGCTACTTTGATGACTACCATGGTTTAATTAGGAATTAGGAAGTTATTTTATTGTTTTGCCCAAACTCACTTCATTAGCATCCCATTTCCTCTTTCAGCAGAGCTACCCACTCCTGCAAATGATGTTTCTTTCTGTGTTGAATAGAAGGAATAGCATTTCTGTTGTTACACAAATATGCATTGTCTCCCCAATTTGAAAATATTGGAAATCTCCACTTCTAAAACCTGTAGAGCCAGAGAGCTTTATTAAAATAACACATATTCCACTAGAGTAAATGAGGGTTGTGTCTGTGAACACCAAAGTGAAAAAGATTCTTCCGTTGACTTCTCTTCCCCTTGCCCAAGAACCCTAGATCTTTTCACCACTTGCAGTCTGGTTTTCATACTCCGGTTACTCCTCTCTGCTCTCTGGTCTGCCCTGAGTTTCTTAAGGGGGACGGACTGAGATGTTCTACCACTCCCGGGGGGCCACGTGACAAGCACTGCAGAGTTTATGTATTTCGGACCTGTGGAGGAAAAATTGGAGGTTACATATTTCCCAGTTGTGCCAAGGAGACTCCACACACATACCTGGGCACTCGGGGTCGTAGTTAAAGGAGAAATCAATTGTTCTCCAATTTTAATAAGAACAAAAGGTTAAAAAAGAATGCTCTTTCTTGATAAGAATGCTTTAGCTCCATGTCAGGATAGGGACTTGACTGTCATTAAAAATTACTGGTTTGAATTGCAAGGAGGAAGAAGGGTGAACTTTAGCTTTCCTCTCTCCTTTAACTCCTCAGAATTTGGTCATTATATGAAATGATGACCAAATGATGAAATGGGCCTCCAATCCACTTTTAACTAAAGAGTTATGAAAAGGCCCCCAAACAAGGACATTCAGGACTGTTTACAGCTGGCCTTTGTTATTATTACTAATTTATTTTTAGTTGGCTAAATAAAAATCATATATGTTTATGGTGCACAACAAGATGTTTTGAAGTATGTATACATTGTGGAATGGCTAAATCAAGTTTATTTATTTATTTTTTTTCCTTTAATTTCATCATATAATGGGGGTAAAAATATTGTTAGGGTTATATACATTGCCCCTACCACCCCTCCCTGCCTCGGCCTTCCAGAGTGCTAGGATTACAGGCATGAGCCACTGCACCCGGCTGTTACCTTGCTTTTAAAATTGAGCTACTTTATGATGCAAATGCATACTTTACAGTTACAATTTTTTGTTTTGCTACTTTTATAAATATAATTTGTCATCATTCGTGTCGCTAGCCACCATGACCTGGAAGAGACACATCTATAATCTTAAACCTTGATGTAACCTGGTATGATGGAGGATGGGAGAGACATCTCACCAGGGGAGATGCTTTAGACTGAAGGAGGCCCCATGGCACCTGCCACTCATGCATGGCCCAGCACACGCATCGGTACTTGACCGAGCTGTTCCGGGAAACAGAACACAGCAGGCTCCTGTGAGCTGGTACATGCTTATCTTAATTACAGAACTGGTGGCATTTGTCTCCACTCTGCTCTGTTTTCTGTAGGACTATCAAATTTTGTTTACCA
>CAUYPO010005432.1:0-35004 GCA_963574435.1 Cheirogaleus major
AGACAGAGTCTTACTTTGTTGCCCAGGATAGGGTGAGTGCCGTGGCGTCAGCCTAGCTCACAGCAACCTCAAGCTCCTGAGCTCAAGCAATCCTTCTGCCTCAGCCTCCCAAGTAGCTGGGACTACAGGCATGCACCACCATGCCCGGCTAATTTTTTCTATATATTTTTAATTGGCCAATTAATTTATTTCTATTTTTAGTAGAGACGAGGTCTCGCTCTTGGTCTCTTGGTCAGGCTGGTTTCGAACTCCTGACCTTGAGCAATCCTCCTGCCTCAGCCTCCCAGAGTGCTAGGATTACAGGTGTGAGCCACCACACCCGGCCCCTATCTTGTTTTCCAGCCTGGGACTGTCAAGGCAGGGGCAGCTGCTGGGCTTCTCTGTGCTCACACATTTCAGCTTCAGCCGGACTGAGGAAATTGAATGAGTCGGAGGCCTCACTGGCAATCGGAACTGTCTGGAACAGACTTCTAAAGGAGCTGGGAAATAATGCACCACACGCTTCTCAGCCTCTAGAGAAACAGGCTGGGAGGGATGAGAGATGACATGAACATGGAGGTGTTCACAGCAGCTTTCCCCAGAGGCTTCGGGTCAGATTTCAGGGCTTTTATTTCTCACCTTTTTACGGTATCTGCATAGCAGAGCAGGAACTACTGCCAATTACCCAGTGAATTTTGGCTGTGAAGACAATATTTTCAGCCAGAAGCTCTTAGGCCTGAAGTTCAGATAATGCAGCCTCTTCCCCCTTCCTCCCAGCCTCCTACAAAGGCTCTAATCCCCGATCCTTGTGAACAGGCAGGAAAAGACTACATTGAGGTGTACATATTGTTGACCACAGTTTTATTTCATCAGTACTCCATTTTTAATGGATTCAGGCAGCACCCCAGAAAACAGGACTCAGTTCCTAGGGATGGCCTGACCCAGCAGACTGTTCCAGGAAGAAAAAGCTTTTTATTTAAAAAAAAAAAAATACTTTAGAAAATATGAAAAATTAGAAGGAAGAGGGAGATCATTTCATGAAATGATTGTTTGAAAACAGTGCAATATGGAAATAACACTAGACTGGGAGTCAGTTGACCTGGGACTAGTCTGGGCTCTGTCCCAAACTAGCTGTGACCTCAGGCATGTCATTCATCTCTGGGCCTCCCTTCCTCATGTCAACCATTTGAGATGAGGTTATTCTGTGAGGCACTTTACAGGTGCAAAATCTAACCAATGCCCCTACTGTTTGCCATCAGTCCATTCTGTGGACACATTTGGTGTCATTTCCCTTCCTGATGAAACTAGGAAAGGCCAGGAGGCAATCCCAGGAATATATTTTAGGCAAGTCCAGCATCTTTGGCCATCCCGTAGAAGATGCCTCTAGCTGCAATAAGGTTGGTTGGAGAATCAAATTCAGCTACTTCCCCTTTGTCCAGGACCAGGACCCTAGCCAAAAAATAAAAGCAGTGGTCAGCCCAGGCCCAGCCACATAGTCCAACCCTGCCCTTCTGGGTACTGTTCAGGCCCGCAGTGACATACCAACCCACTGGCTTCAGGCAATCCACCCGACACAGCCGCTATACCACATCCACATGCTTGCAAGGCTGGTTATTTTAGCCATTCTGTTAGTTCTCCGGGCAAGTGGAGCGGTTTCTAGGATCAAACGCAAGGTCCTATTCATCTCTTCTAGTCAGGGCTCCGAAAACCTTCCCTAATGAGCCTTTCCCCTGGCCGGGGTCACAGGATTTCAGCAGGCTGTGCACAGGGAGCCATGGGCCTGTGTGCTGGGCCCTGGGCGCGTCCATCTGCTTTGTGCCGGCTCACAAAGGCACACGGCAGGAAACTGGCTGCAGCAAGCCTGACACTGGAATCTGGGACTTGGGCTGCAAATCTGGTTGCTGCTGCTGCTGCTGGGAGGCTGTCTCCCACCCCCCCACACACACAGTCAGGCCTGGGCCTGGGCTTAGACTCCCCCACCAACCACACACAGGGTGCCCGTGGTGCAAGGCCAACAGGCTGGCTCCACCAGGTAGAGGGGAAAGGGCTTCTCCCAAGCCCGGGAGAGGTGCTCCTCCATGGGAGAGAGCACTCGGATTCCCCACCTACTGGGCTCCCAGAAACTTGTCCTGGAAAGGAGTGTTTCTGTGAACATCACTGCCTGGCCACTGCCCAAATTGGAGCCCAGGAGCCTCCCCTGTCCCCCAAATCAAAGTCTTCAGTGGCTTGTTGCTCTTAGGGTAAGGTCTGAAGGGCTTTCCCCTGGCCCCCAAAGTGCACCATATCGGAGCCTGTTCTCTTCCCTCATCATGGTTCCACTGCCTCCCTCTTCTGCACTCCAGCCTCATGCACCCTCCTGCCTCAGGGTACGTGATGCATCCTCTGCCTGAAATTCTCAGCTCCCCCTCTACCTCATTTCCTCACCTCCACCCCACAACTCGTACTCATCGGGCCTGGCTGGTGCTCCCCTTCCTTAGGAGAGCAAGTACCCTGGCTGCCTATGTGGAGAGGCTTCCCCTGACCTGCACACACAGCCCTGCTTCCTTCCTGCAGGCTCTAATTGCACGTTCTGGAGCCTGATTATTTGATTCATTTCTGCTTGCACCATTAGAATGAATGAATTCCCAACACCCAAGGTCGATCTGAGCCTCCCACCCTAGGGCTGCTGATGAATGAAGCATTTCTGGTTAGGCCGGGGGACAGATCCTCTCAGACCCTCCTCCTGACCCAGGGCCCACCCTGCCTTCCTCCTCTCAGTGGGGTCCTGAATGGGAGTGGGGGTTGGGAGTAGGGTAGAGATGGGACAGAGGGTAACATCAGGCATTCTCAGTCTGGTCCCCAGGACCCTGCAGGCCACAGGGGGAGAGAGACAAGGTCTGACCCAAAGTCCTGCCCCTGGTGTCCTGCCCACCTCCCCTCCCCTACCAGTGCGTGCGTGTGTTGAGTGAATGAAGGCCTCTTGATGTATTCCCACCATACTCCTTCAGCAGAGGCCTGTCTGAGCCTCCTGCCTCCCTCTCTCAGCATTCCCACCCCCTCAAGTCTCTAAAGAGCCCAGCCTGCCAGGACTCTGAGTCACTCGGCCCATGTCGTTGACCTCCGCCACCACACCTTGACAACTGACACAATGAGGGAGTTGGTTCCAGTTTTTCCTGTGGCTGAGTGGCCTGCCTTTCCAAGGAAGCCACAAGATGCTGAGGGCAGGGACCCTCCCCTAATCCTTCGGGACTAGTGCTAGGGAGGATTATAGGAGGGGACCGCAGGGACTGGGGAGGACTCTGAGGTTCCCCAGGATCACCTGCAGTTTAAGCACATTTCACTGACTCCTCAGGACAGTCCCCAGAGACATTATCATTTCCACTCGAAAGGCATTGTAAATTGCCCAAGGTCACACAGCTGCCTGGGACTCAGCCCTCTGACTCGGATACAGAGCTCTCACCAGGAGGCATCACTCCTCACATGCTGTCAGGGTCCCAGGCATCACACACTTCCCCTGAGCTGCGTCCTCACCTAGATGAACCGGTGTAATCACCCGATCTCATAGGATGGCAGTGAGGCGCAAATGAAGTGAGGGACGTACAAGCACTCTGTCCACAGGTGCTCAGGAAGTGATGGGACTGGCATGAAGGATCTGGTTCCCCTCACCTCATATCATCCACAGGAGCGGGATGGAGGTGAACTGTGCGCAATTCGCAATGCCTGGGGATCCCCACTGTGACCCTTCCCCATGTGTCTTAGAAAATGTCACTGTGTGCCCCACCCCTGCACCCAGGTAACTGCACTCTCGTCTGCCCCTTACCTATATCTTGAGAAACTGTTCTGCCCCCCATGCCCCAGGAGCATTCGATGCCCAGATAGCCCTAATCTGCCTGGCCCCTTCCTGATGCCCCAGGCCCCACCAGGTCCCCCCTCACTTCAGTTTCCGTGTCCCACCTGGTGTAGTCCATGATAGTGTTAAGCCGGTGTGCGATGGTCAGGACTGTGCAGGTATCGAACTGGGTGCGGATGGTAGCCTGGATGAGGTCATCAGTCTCCAGGTCAATGGCGGCCGTGGCCTCATCTAAAACCAGGACGCGGCTCTTGCGGAGCAGGGCTCGGGCCAGGCACACGAGCTGCCTCTGGCCCACACTGCGAATGGGGAAGGCAGGCATTACCAGGTGGTGCCTCCAGCCTGCCTCCAGGCCTCGCTCCCAGACCTGTTTCTGTCTCTACTTCTCAGTAGTCAGGACTGGCTTTCTGTCTAACCTCTCCCATTTCTGCCACAGCCCAGTCCTTGAACGGAGAAGAGGACTGGACATCACAGGATAATGAGGAACCTTGGGGACAGAGCCAGGGCTAAAAAGCATTGTGAAATCCCTGGTCTGTTCTCAGGACCCCCAGCCTCCTCTTTCTATGTTTTCTTCCCTATCCTCGCTTCTCATCCAGTGCCGTGATGTTTCTCTGCTTCGCTCTATCAGTCATTTACACCTTAGTAAGAACATGCTTGCATTTCTTTTCCTTGGTATTTGCATATAATCCACACTGTGCCATCTTGCTGAGCCTAATGTTACACAATTCAGACAGTCATCTCCCACACCACGGGGAAAACAGGCCAGGGCTCTGTTTGGGGACAAGGAAGGGGCAAAGCAGGGGAGGACCTAAGGACTGCCTATATCTGGTCACCAGGGAGCTGAAGGAGGGGCCAGATGCATACCTTCAACCTCCTTCCTTGGAAGCCAGAGCCAGTGGACAAAGCGAGGCTGTGTTCCCAACCACAGAGGCCACAGCAGCCCCTACATCCAAGGACAAATACCTCAGCCCTTCCCAAAGGGGTGAGTCACCACAGCCGGAGTAAAGGCCAGGCTCTCTCCCTGGCTCATTTCTGCAACTAATGAAGGTTCTGGCAGCAGAATGAGCCGCCAGATAGAACTCAGGGCTGATTTATGGTGGGACTGGCCCAGGACACAGGTTATACTTAAAGTGGCTACAAGGAGGAGGGAGGAGGGGAGCGGATTTCTGCCTCTGATCGTTTGTGTGTTTGTGTGTGTGTGTGTGTGTGTGTGTGTGTGTGTGTGTGTATGCGCCCGTGTTGGGGGAAGTGCTGACAGCAAGCAGGATGGGAGAACAGACCAAGACACAGCCACGGGGCATGGGGCCCAGAGAGCCCATGCTTGTCTGCCAGCCGCCCCCAAGGTGGTTCTGTAAGTGAACTCAGCTAAGATGCTCATTGAGTCCTAAGAGCTGTCTGGTGGTGGGGGAGTCCCACAGGTCATCTGGGTGAGGAGGTGCAGCAAGGAAAGTTTTGGGACAAAATTACCCCCTTCCCCCTACCCCAGCCCTGCCCCTCACTAGCTAAGCAGCTTTGAGCAAATAATTTCATAGCTTGGAAGCCTCACTTCGCCCACAGGACTGTGGTAAAGATTAAATGAGATAGTGGAGGCCAAAGTGCTTTGGACACTGACGTGCCAGGCAAACGTAAAGTTTTTCGGTTTTGTTTTCAAGGTCTGGGGAGGGGCCATGAGTATGCACTGAGTATAAAAATGAAAATAAGAAGGAGGAAGGAGAAGGGCAGGGAGAGGAAGGGGGAGGGGAGGAGGGGGAGGGGAGGAGGAAGGGAATAGCTGACGTTTCACAGAAGCTTATCCAAGCTAAGTGCTTTTCATTTCATCATGCTGGCCCTAAAACTGCTCCACATGAAGGGTAGCCACTGGCCCCATGAGGCTAGTCCCAATCGAGATGCACTGTAAATGTAAAATATACACTATATTTCAAACTCGTATGAAAAAATGCAAATAATGTATGAAATAAATTTTAATAATATATTTTTCTTAGCCCAATATATCCAAAATTATTTCTTTTTCCTTTTTTTTTTTTTTAAGACAGGGTCTTACTCTGTTGCCCTGGCTGGAATGCAGTGGCATCATCATAGCTCATTGCAACCTCAAACTCCTGGGCTCAAGCAATCCTCCTGCCTTAGCCTCCCGAGTGGCCAGGATGACAGGCACGCACCACCATGCCACCTCTTTTTTCTTTTTTAAAAAATGGTTAATGACATACATGTGGCTTGCATTATATTTCTCTTGGGCAGTGTGATGCGAAGAGGTATGGACTGTTACTATCCCCATTTTAGAGTGAAAGCAAACAAGGCACAGAGATGTTAGGCAACTTGTCCCAAACCACACAGTGAACACAGGTATGGGTATGTTAAGCCTCTGAATTCTAAGAGGTGACTCCTGGCCCTTCCTGATGCTCAGTGGCTGGGGCTGTAAGAAAGATCTGGAGGGGAGAAGGCTTCCCCCCACCTGCTCCATGGCTCCGTCCAGAGCCGCCCTCCCCAACCCAAGCACAGCATTGACAACCTCACACAACATGCCTGAGGAGGGTTTTGGAATCTCTCAGAGATGGTTCAAATCCCATGCATGCTTTCTCCTCACTGCGTAACTTTGGCCAAGCCGCTTACCCTCTCTGAGCCTCAGTTTCCTCACCTGTGAAATGGGATCATGGACCACCTCTGGTGCCATGTGAGGGGTCAGTGAGGTGGCTCACCATGCCTGGCACATGGAACATGCTCAATACAAAATAATGCCCCTCTCTGCACCCTGGCTGGCCTCGACTCTGTCACGTGGTACCCCCACAGGGTCCCCCAGGGAGGACTGCTGTTCCCGACCTGTCCACACCCAGCCTTTTTACCTGAGGTTCTCCCCGCTCTCAGAGCACTGGAAGTCCAGGCCTGCCGGCTGGGAGCTCACAAATGTGCGCAGGTGGGACAGCTCCAAGGCCTGCCAAATGTCGTCATCCGAGTAACTGCCAAAGGGGTCCAGGTTCATACGCAGGGTCCCCGAAAACAGGATGGGGTCCTGGGGGCACAACATGGCCTCATGGAGAGGTAGCTCGGGCCCAAAAGGAGCCATGGGCCCCAGGACCAGGGAAAAAGAGGGATTAAGGTGGCAGCATTCCCGCGCTACCCAGCCCTCCAGGAGGGAGGCGGCAACCGGGAGACAGCAGCCTGCTGGGGACTATAACGCTCGGCTTTGACAGTCACCAAGCGCTCTGCCAACGCAGGAATCAGAGCCACTAAGCTGACTCCAAAGTGTCCAGTCGGCAGAAAAATATACTCTAGAGTCTAAAGGAGCCAGAAAAAGTGAAATGTATTTCAAGCTGTACAGCAAGAGACCAGGACAGAATGTCTCAGGAGATGGGGCACTTGGAGGGGTCCTGTGGTCCCTCCCTTTGCTGGTCCAGGAGGGGCAAAAGGCAGGGCCTAATTGGGCAGGGATGTCTGACCCTTCCAGATCTGTGACTGGGTGGGTTCCTTGGTGGCTCTGCTCTCTGCCGTCCACACCCCCCGACCCCCACCCGCAAGACTGAGGTCCCAGTCCCCATCCTCAGAACAGGCGTGGGGCCTGCCCCAGGGTTGTTGGTCGATGTGGCCAGTCCATGCCAGGCTCATACCTGGGGGATGATGGTCAGCTGAGAACGCAGGTCATGGAGGCCAACGTCTGCCACGTTGAGGCCGTCGATGCGGATTTCACCCTCTGCTGCCTCCAGGATGCGGAACAGGCTTAGGGTCATGGACGATTTGCCAGCCCCAGTGCGGCCCACGATCCCCACCTGCAGGGGTGGGGAGGGCTGTCAGGGGGGAGCTGAGAGGTCACGGGCATCTGCGGGACTCCCTGGGAGGCCAAGTAGACGTCTGGCCAGAGCACCTGCTCCCTCCAAGACCCACGCTCCCCACGAAGGCTGTGGCCATGTGCCCAGGCACTGACACACCCAGGCCCACCCTCTGCACGGTACCTTCTCACCACCGCGCACGTGCAGGCTCAGGTTTCTCAGCACTAGGTCCAGGCCCGGCCGGTAGCGCACGGAGTAATTCCGGAACTCCACCTCCCCACGCTGGGGCCAGCCCTCGGGAGGGCGCCTGCCCTCCACCACCCAGGGCGCCTGGCGGAAGGTCCAAATGGGGTGTCATCAGGATGGCACCTCCTCCCCAGCCTGGCCTCCCTCATTTTTCAGTCTCTCTCTCCCAAGGCCCCTCAATCTTCACCCACTATGGTCCTGTGGGACAGGGGTTTGGGGGGGGGGGTTCCTGGCACCCCTGTGGCTCAACTTTGTGGTTCAATGACTTCTGTATCCCTCTCGCTTTATTCTCCACTGAGCCACCCCAAAACTCCCCTTCCTACCTTCTCCCTGTCTCTCCTCGTGCCCCATGTTCCTCGAGGTGCCCTCCCTGCCTGCCCTATATCCCCTCTCACTGCCTTTACCCATTTGTGATTGCTGAGTGGCTACCCTGTGCCGGGCAGTGGGGACACCACTGAGACACCACCATGAGACAAAGTCCTTGCCCTCCTGAGGCTTACATTCTAGTACAGGAAGGCATACAACCAACAAATAAGCAAATCTTAATGTAAGAAGTGATAAGTGCTGGGGGCCAAGAAGTGCTCAGTGTTGCTGCTCCATACAGGGTGGTCAGGGAAGGCTTCCTGGAGGAAGTGATAGTTAGTAAAGACCTGAGAGAGTTGAGGGAACAAGCCAAGTGGATATCTGGGGGAAGGGCAGGCCAGGCAGAGGGAACAGCAAATGCAAATGCCTCCAGGTATGTTCTGGAACAGAGTGACAAAGATGAGAGGCAGGATGCTGAGGCAGTGGGTAGCCCCATCATGGAGGGCCTAGCCATGTTAAGGACTATGCTGTTTTACTCTGAGCAAGATGCAAAGCCATGAGAGGGCCGTACACAAAAGAATGATGTCATTCGATGTGTTTTTAAAGGATCTCTCTGGCTGCTAGGAGAAGAATACGGAGACAGGATCACGAGAGAGACGGCTGGGGGGTGAAGCCTGGAGAAGGCAGGGGAGGAGAGGCCAGGCTGGGAGGAAGAGGGCCGGCTGAGGTGGGCGCTCAGCGGAGGCAGACTGATAGGGTGAGAGTCACAGAATCCAGGAGGACCCCAAGAAGAAGGGAGGTGTCATTTCATCTGAACATCACTGAGAAGTTGAATTAGATGAGAACAGAAAAGTGTTCCTTAGATTTGAAAGCAGCGAGGTCCCTGGTGAGCATCTCCGTGCAGTGACAGGGCCAGACAGCAGACTGCAGGTGGGAGAGGTGGCGAGAGCACGTGCGTACTGTACTTTAAAACACGTTTCACGCCAAAGGAGAGCAGAGAAATGAGGTCGGGGAACGCAGGGGAAAGGGAGGAAGATGCACTGGAATGTTTCTGCATGTGGATGGGAACATCCGACAGAGGAGCAAGACGGACAGCATAGGAGATGGAGGAACGAACTGAGGAAGTCAAGTCCTGGGCGCCATGAGAAGGAGCAGAGGGGCTGGATTTTGCAACAAAAAGGCATAATTCCTGCTAAAAGAGAAAGGAATAAGATGAAGGAGACACAGGCAGGTGTAAAGGTCCAGAGGCAGGAAGGTGGAGGACATTCCTGCCTTATAACCTGTTTTCTCATGGAAGTGTCAGGCAAGGTCGACGGCTGAGCACAAGGGAGGAGACGTGGGGTTTGCAGACGGAGAATGTTCGAAAGAAATCTTTCTGAAAGTGGGAACACATACTTCTTGGGGTAGCAAACTAAAGTAAAATCAGTGATTTTCTCCTGCAAGGTTTTAGGTGCTCAGTGCAGGTATAAAGGAGGTAGATAGGTGCGTTGACCTGGGGTGGGGTTTTGTAGGTGGGTACCAGTTAGAGAGGGAGAAGGGCGAGGGAGCTGAGAGAGTTTGTGTTGGCAGAGCACAGACTCCAGCCTAGCTGGGGAGCGAAGTTGAAACCACCCTTACAAATTAATAAAACAGGGTGTAAGGTGAGAACTGTGGTAAGGGCCTAGCTAAAAATAATGATAATAATTAGTCATTGTCCCCCTGTTTGCTTCTCTATAATTGCCACTCCAGAGCCACACAACTGGTGGTCATAACGCTTCTTAACTTCTCCCCATAGCTGGTGTCCATAAAGATTCTTAACTTTCTCCATAGGTAACATCACCTTTTTGAAACCTAAAGGGAGTTTTAAAGATATCTCCCAGGCCCCGCATTCCAGTGGGTTGGTTGATTCACCTAATGGACCAGCAGCCCATACCAAGAAACCGACTCAGCTGGAATTATGACCCCAGGGACTAGAGTAATGCAAGAAGATGACTTCTACTCCCCTATAATTTTGTCCCAATTAACAAACCTAATTGCCTGACCCCTTGCCTGCCAAACTATCCTTAAAAACCCTGTCTCCCAAATTCTTGAGGAGGCAGATTTCAGAAACTTTCTCCCATCTCCCCGCTTAGCGCTCTGCAGAATAAAACTCTTCCTCCATTGCAACCCGGACTGTCTCAGCACATTCTCTGTGTGGCAGGCAAATGAATCGAGTTGGGCAGCAACAAAGTGATGCCAGAGGAGCTGGTGGACAGAGACAAAGGCAGGTCACAGGACTGGGGACTCAATGAGGACAAAGTGCTATGACCGTGGAAGACTTGGAACAAGTGGGCTGAGAAGGAGAGCAGGGTGGTCTAACAGTGGGGTGCTTGACACTGAGCTCGTGGAGATGGCATAACTTCTGGGCATGAAGAGGTCTGGGCTGTGACCATGGGAGGGGGTGGTGGAGAAAAGCCTGGACACCCCCATAGAGAACAACTCCTTTTCCCCAACAAAGGGCACAGTGCTCCTCTGCTCCTTTGCCCAGGCTGGTCTCTTTGGCTGGAATGCTTGCCTTCCCACCGCCCACCCCGCTATCTTACCTAGTCTAGCAAAACCTGCCCATCCTTCAAATCTAAGCTCGCCTCCCCTGACCACCCCAGCTGAAGGACCTCCCTTATCTGCCCTTGTGGGGTGCACCATGCCAGAGCTCTTGTTACCCACTGCAGAGCCATGCAATATGTCTTACCCCTCCCACTAAATCAGAATCTGCTTGAGGGTAGACCCTGTTTTGCTCAACTCTGAACCCTTTATACCTCCTGGCATAGACCCCTACTTGATGCTCAATAAGGTTTGGATGGATACATGAATGCATGAAGAGCCACCTAAGCAGATGGCCTTAAGTTTTAGGGGTGACAGGCCACTCAATGTTCTTCCCCAGCTATTTCAGATCCTCTTGCCCCAGGCGCATCCCAGCACCCACCTCTGTCTCCGTCATGGAGTACTCCTTCACTCTCTCCACCGCCACGATATTAGACTCCAAATCTGACATCATTCGGATCATCCAGTTCAGAGCAAATGTCACCTGGTCAAAGGGACTGTGTTATGGATAGGGTGATCTACCCCTCCCCGCTGCAATGGCTTTTGGAAGAGTCCAGAGATCATGCTCCCATTAATGATAGCCTAGCCCACCTATGACCCAGGTGGGCCTGGGCAAACCCACAAGTGTGCCAACCGGGGCTCTAATCACGACTGTACTTCAAACAGTGACAATGCAGACTTAACCAAGGACCGCCTCACCCGGTGTTTCTTAGACTTTAATATGTATAAGACTTCCTTGAGAATCTTGTTAAAATGCAGCTTCTGATTCAGTAGGTCTGAGGTGGGACCTGGAACCTGAGGTTCTTCATTTCTAACAAGCTCCCAAAAGATGTTGATGCAACTGGCCCAGGGACCACACTTTGCATACCAAGGAGTCTTGATCAAATGCAGAATCCTGAGCCCCACCCTAGGCCTGCTGAATCAGAATGTGCATTCTAACAAGGTCTCCAGGCGATACATATGCACATGCAAGTTTAAGAAAACTGACCTTTCTGGCTTGCCCTTTGTTTACCAATGCATTCAAGATTTGAGCCACCTGAGGTATTAAAAATATGCTCTGCTTTACAAAAATTCCATTTGCAGTTAGATCACTCTTTGACAATTCAGGCTGGTATAAGAGTGACTTGCCTAAGCTCCAGCCAAGGCTTTAGTTACCTAATCTGTGTCCTTTCTCTGCAGCCTGTGAACAGGTATATTCCTGCCCTTGGACCCCCCTCATGTCATCTTGCCCATAGATAGGACGAATTCTGTTTGTCCTTTGGGGCCAAACTCCAGGATCATTTCTCTAACACCCCAAAGCAGGGAAACTCCTCCAGGCTTTTAAAACATATTGTTTTTCCAGCCACAAAGACCTGCTCAGCCTGAAATCACAACCCCCAGCTGATGTCTCTCCATGCTTGACTGTGAAGTCGCAGTCCTTGAGAGCAGAACCTGTGGCTAGTCCCCACGTTGAGCAGAGAGGGGCCCTCAGGAGATGCCTGTGGTCCCTATGTGACCTCTGCCCCAGGGGTGGCCCTGCCTTGGAGCCTAGGCCTCTCCATACCTGCAGGGCATAGGACACAGAAAGGCCCACCAGCCCTGGATTCAGGCTGCTCCTCCCAATCACGGCAAACAGTGCAGCAAAGAACACAGCACAGCTCCCCACGAACTCCACTCGGACGCTCAGCCACCTGTCGGGGGTCACACAAGGAGGAAATGGGGCTGGGTGGAGGAAGGGGCCAGTTTCCTGTTTCAGGGAAAGGAAGGGCCAGGACCCTGAACACCAGAGAGTCTAGTGGGAACTCCTAGAGGAACAGGAGGTGAGGGAGGAGGCTTCTGACCGGTTGGAGACGATGTAAGGGTAGCAGCTCCTCTGGTTGATGTCCACCTTAGTATCACTGATGACCTTGAAGTCCTGGCCACGGTTGTAGGCCCGGATGACGCTGGTGCCAGTCATGGTCTCCGAAAAGTGGGAGTAGACAGGCGAGCGGCTGACGGATTCCAGCCGCTTCAGTTGCCGTGATGTGGCCACATAAAAGCGCTGACGGGGGATGGGAAAGAGTTTGCGGTCAGGCCCCTGGAACCCCCAACTCAGTCCTGCCTGTTTCTGAATCCATCCATTTTCTCTGGCCTCCTCCCAGCCAGCCTTGCTCCTACCCTGACATCTTGCTGCCTTCCCCCACCTCCAAAGACCCAAGGCTTGGGGCCTTGGTGTACCTGTCATTCACCCTTCTTCCCCTCTGATCATCTCTGCTCCAGCCCCACAAAAACATGGTTCTGTCCCCACTTTCCATCCTCTCCCCGGTGGGCCCAAGACGGCCAGGACTACACAGGAGGTGTTTCTGAGGCTTCCCTGGCCCAGCACAGAGCACAGCCCAGATCATGGTTTCTGTGCCAGGGGCCGAGCTTCTACTACGGTTAACTCATTGCAGAACAGAGCTCAGTGTCTGCGAAAGCCTTTTACAGTTGGCTGTATCTGAATGTTATCAATTCATTCATGTTAAACACAAACAAACACACATGTTCAGATAGGTAGAAAAAGAGGGGAAGGATAATGTGTCCCAAACCATTAATAATGTTTTATTAAAAAATAGCCAACAGGAAGGAGCCCCAGGGCCAGTTACAGTTTATTTCACTTATTTATCCTCACACCAACTCTATGAAGTAGGTTCGAGTCTACCTTACAGGTGAGGAAAACGAGTTACAAAGAGATGAAGTAACTGCTGAGTCCAGCAAAACCTGGCTGCAATGCTGGGGGCCTGAAGCGCCCCGCCCCGGCCTGCCCCACCCACACGGACACCCCGCCCACATTAGAGCCACGCCCACCTGCCCACACACCTGCACGTAGATGTAGAGCGCCCCTAGAGGCAGGATGACCACAATGAAGAGCGGCGTGCTGGACACGATGACCACCATAGTGGAGAAGGAGTTGAAAAAGGAACCCAGTAGCATGAGGGCGGTGGAGGCCAGAACCTCATCGATGACATAGATGTCCTTGGAGAAGCGGTTGAGGATGCGGCCGGAGGGCGTCGTGTCGAAGAAGGACTGTGGCGAGCGCATCTTGTTGTGCAGCAGCGCCTGGTGCAGCAAGCGAGCAGCCTGTATGCCGCCCACGGCCATGGTCAGGGCCGCCAGCATCACCAGGAGCCCTGTTGGAGCGAGAGGATGGCTAGCTTCCCTGGGCCAGGGGGCGGGCATGAAGGGCAGATTCACAGACCTGGCTTGGCCAGAATGGGTTAGGGAGGCTCCAAGGCAGGAACATGGCAGCCCAGAGGCGAGGAAGGGACGTGGGAGCCCCTTTTGGGCACCCCCGCAGGTTCACCTTGCAGAATTCCCAAGCCTGCATAGACGCCTAGCCTCAGGGAAGTGGTGTTCTGTCTGCTGTCCGCCATGGCATCGTTGGCCCAGGCACTGAGCCACACGCTGGCCCCGATGGCGGCCGCACTTTGACCCATATGTAGGAGAAAGATGGCCAGCGAGGTCCAGAGCCCCACTGCCTTGGCGTAATCCCAGAACACACTCAGCTTCACCTGTAGGGAGTGGCAGTCAGGGACAGAGGACTCCATGAGTCCTGGGGTTGCTGGAGGGCCCGTCCATTCTCTCCAACCCCTCTGGTCCACCCTACTCACGGTGCCAATCTCCGCTTTCTCCTCCTGGATCAGTACCCCGTTAGCCTTTGCCTCTGTCACCTGTACCTTCTGTGATGGAATGAGGCATCGCCGGGGCACAGGCTGACCGTGGTCCTCTCCTTCAGAGGACATGGCACTCATCTGTCTGGGGAGGCAACTGGTCAGGCCCAGGGAGAAGGCCACCCCAGGACAGAGGCCCAGGGTATGAGTGTCAGGGAAAAACCTGCCTGCAGCCCACCTGGCAGGGCTTGGGGAGCCCTGCCACACCCTCCCCGGGAGGCTCCCCTGGGAGCTCTCAGGAGCTCACCTCATAAACTGCTTCTGGACCTCGTACATGACTGGCTCATTATCCATCAGGTCTGTGTGGTTGCTGAGCGTGTCTTCGATCAGCAGCACCTCCTCAGCCTCTGCGCATTCCAAGGCTGTGGTGGGGTGGGAGGAAGTGGCCAGAGTTTGGCTGGCTATCCCTGTAAGCTCCTGGAATCCCCCAATCCCCACTCTAGTGAAAGGGCCTGAATGGACAAGCATGAGAAACGTTGAGGGATTGAAAGGGCAACAAGAAAGACTTGGGTTAGACAACAAGAAAAACTTTCCTTCAAGGACTATGGAGGAGACACCAATATAAAGGTTAGGAACTTGGGCTCTGGAGTCAGACTGGCTGAGCTTAAAGCCCACTGCCTTGCTGCATGACCTTAAGCAGATGTGTAAAAAGCGGGTAAGAGTATCTACTTCACTGCGCCATCGTGCGGATTACAGGGATACGTCACCTGCTGAGCAAGGGACACAGCACCTGGAAATGCTCAAGGCATGTTTGCCGATTGTATGGCAGCAGGCAGAAGGCCCGGGAAGAGATCTGCTAGCCGATCCATCCAGAGTTTGGGGCTGGAGGGCTGGGACCAGGAAACAAGAGGGTGGGGTGGGGGTGCCTTGCGAGCCCAGAGACTGCAGTTGGTTCTATGAGATAGGGTTTTTCTGTATGCTCACTGCTATGTGTCAGTGCCTAGAACAGTGGCTGGACATAATTGCTCAGTAAATCTTGGTTGATAAATAAATGACTTCACCAAGCTCTTGCATGATTGTCAATTTATCCATGAAACAGCCTTGCCACACAAGCTGGGCCTGGGCTCTTATACCCTTTTGACAGATAGGAAAACTGAGGCTTCAAGACCTGAGCTGCTGATCCAAGGTCCCAGAGTTAGGGAACCGGAGGAGGTAGGACTTGACTATGTCCAGCATACTTTCCCTCTGGTGACTGTCACACAGATGGCCCAAGCTTCCCAGAACCTCCCTGCTGCAACACCGAGCCAGTCCTGAGACACTCAGAGACTTCCCAGACAGGGAAGATCTTGGGAGGGTGTGGAGATCAGAGGGCCAGGGATGGCGGTACCGGTCCTGCTGTCCTCCAGGTGTTTCTGGTCCTCATCAGGTGCATAGTTGCGGAGGAAGTTCGCAAAGTAGCCATCGTGCTGCAGCAGGGCTGGGTAGGGGCCCATCTCAGACACCTGTCCGCCAGCGAGCACTATGATGAAGTCTGTCTGAGGCAGGAAGCTGATGCCGTGCGTCACCAGCACCCGAGTCTGGGGAGAAGGCAGCAGGCTCTCACCCCCACTGGCCTCAGCACACACCCCTGGCACAGGCATGGAGCCACAGAGTGAGTGCGAGGCACCCGTGTGCCAGGGAGCTGGACAGGCACACGGGCGGCTCACCCCATGCTAGCCACAGCCTGCTTAGTGCCTCAGGGGTGTGTGTCCCCATGGGTGTCCCCTGCCACCCAACCCATGTGCCTGTTTCTTAGGCCCCCCCACCTCCAGGTCTCACCCAAACCTCCAGCCTCCCACCAGTTCTCTCCAAGGGCCCTAGATCTCACCTTAGCCCTCTTAGCCCCTGACAGGCCTCACCTTGCCTGCCAGCACACCTTCTGGCCCGATGACTTGGTCGAAGATATGCTTGGCCACATGGGAGTCCACCGCTGACAGCGGGTCATCCAGCAGAACAATGTCAGCATCACTGTAGACAGCTCGAGCCAGACTGACCCGCTGCCGCTGGCCCCCAGACAAGTTAATGCCCTGGAAGGAGGAGGGTGGTGGGAGGTGGGAGCTCAGTGGAAGGGGGTCAGACAGGCCCAGGGGGACAAAGACCTGTCCACTGTCATTCAGCCAAGCAGGCCTCTGAACCCACATTTCACAGGCAGTGAAAGGGCAACAAGAAAGACTTGGGTTAGACAACAATAAAAACTTCCCTTTGGGGACTGTGGAGAAGCAGGCTGTCCCTGCAAAGTAGTAAAGCCACAGAGGAAGGGGCAGTGGCTCTCAGAGTCCTCCTGGGCCAGATGAGGCCATCCTCCTCCCTTACTCTACCACCCTGCCCAGCTGGTTTCCTGCCCAACCCGAGTGCCCATTGACAGATGAATGGATAAGCAAAATGTGATATTCACATAAAATGGAATATCACTCAGGAATATCACTCAGAAAAAGTGAGGAAATTCTAACACATGCTACAACATTATACTGATGAAATAAGACACAAATACTGTATGTATGATTCCACTCATGCAAGATGCCTAGATAATATGGTTTGAATATAAAAACTCCAAAACTCATGTTGAAATTTAATCCCCAATGTGGCCATATTGGGAGGTAGGGCCTTTAATAAGTGCACCCTCATGAATGGTTAATCCATTCGTGGATTATTGGGTTAATGGTTATCATGGGAGTGGAACGGGAAGAAGAAAGACCTGAGCTAGCACACACAGCCCCTCACCATGCAATGCCCTGTGCGGCCTCAGGACTCTGCAGAGTGCCCACCGGCAAGAAGGCCTTCACCAGATGCACCCCATCAACCTTGGACTGCCCAGCCTCCAGAACTATAAGAAATAAATTCCTTTTCTTTGTAAGCAACAGAAAATGGACTAAGACACTAGAGTAGTCAGATTCCTAAAAGCAGGAAACAGTATGGTGCTTGCTAAGAGCTGGGGGTCTGGGAAGTTATTGTTTAACAGGTACAAAGTTTCACTTTTACAAAATGAAAAGCTTCTGGAGATTGGTTGCATAGACACTGCTGAACTATACATTTAAAAATGGTTAAGAATTCAGCCGGGTGTGATGGCTCACACCTGTAATCCTAGCACTCTGGGAGGCTGAGGAGGGCAGATCGTTTGAGCTCAGGAGTTCAAGACCAGCCTGAGCAAGAGAGAGACCCAGTCTCTACTAAAAAAAATAGGAAGAAATCAGCTGGACAACTAAAAAAATATAGAAAGAATTAGCCAGGCATGGTGGCTCATGCCTGTAGTCCCAGCTACTTGGGAGGCTAAGGAAGGAGGATTGCTTGAGCCCAGAAGTCTGAGGTTGCTGTGAGCTAGGCTGACGCCACTGCACTCTAGCCCGGGCAACACAGTGAGATTCTGTCTCAAAAAAAAAAAAAAAAAAAAACAGGTTAAGAATTCGTAACCTGCCTGAACAAGAGTTAGAACCTGTCTGTACTTTAAAAAATAGAAAAATTAGCTGGGCATGGTGGTGCATGCCTGTAGTCCCAGCTACCCAGGAGGCTGAGTCAGGAGGATGGCTTGAACCCAGGAGTTTGAGGTTGCAGTGAGCTATGATGATACTGGAGCACTCTACCCACGGTGACAGAGTGAGACTCTGTCCACCTTCACCCCAAAAAAGGTTAAGAAGTTACATTTTATGTTATGTGTATCTTAGCACAGTTAAAAATTAATCAAAACTCAAAACCTTTCACCAATGTCTCATGTTTTTTAGTGTAAAGTCCAAACTCTTAACCAATGTCAGCAAGGATTGGCCTCACCCTGAACCCCCCTTCCACTTCCTAACCTCCAGTGACACTAACGGGCACTGGGATGCCCGTCCAGGTGCACCTACTGTTCCTGGGCTCACACCCTCCAGTGGCTTTCATCACTCTCAGCAAAAGCCACAGTCCTTTGAGTGACCAGTGGAACACAAATGACCTGGCTGCCTGGTCACCACTCTGGAGCCTCTTGCTCACTTCATTTCAGCCATGCTGGCCTCCTTGCTGGTCCTCCAACTCCCAGTCACACCCCTGCCTCCAAGGCTCTGCACTGCTTGCTCTTCCTGCCTCTGATGGCCTAACCCAGACAGGGTTCCACGGCCCCCAGATGGGGGCCTTTGTGCCCCCCGATGGGGCTCTGTGGCCCCAGACAGGACTCGTTCCAGCTGTTATTTTGTTTTGGTTTTTTGTTTTGTTTTTTTGAGGCAGGGTCTCACTCTGTCACCCAGACTGGAGTGCAGTGGCACAAACTCAGCCTTGAACTCCTGGCCTCAAGTGATTCTCCAGCCTCCTCCTCCCAAAGTGCTAGGATTACAGGCATGGGCCAATGCGCCTAGCCCTGCTCTTTGTTTGGGTCTCTGATTCTTAGTGGGTCTTTCCCAAGCTCCCCTAACAATTTAGCCCTACTAGTATTCCTATATTCCTGCCCTGCTTTATTTCTTCCACTGATCATTTATCTAATATGTATTTTACTTAATTATCTTGCTTACTGTCTCTTTCTCCCACTAGAATGTAACCTATATGAAGGCAGAGATTTTAGCCTGGTCACCACTCTGGAGCCTCTTGCCTGGCATATAGTAGGTGCTTAATGAAAATCAGATGAATGAATGAATAGATGGATGATGAGCTCCTTTTCCTCAGTTGTTAAGATTCAGCTCAAAATTTGCTTCCTTATGCAAAATCCCCTCAGTGCCCTCCCTGTATCCTGCACAAGCTTCCACCTGGCCCCAGGGCATTCTATAGCCCTTACCTGTTCACACATTAAACAGGCGACAGATCTTTTCCCCTAGTGCCTGGCACAGAGCTGGGCATGATGTTACATGAATGTGTGAATGAATAATTAAATGGGTGAATGAATATATGGACCTGGGCTGGGTTGAGGAGGACAGTTGTATGTGCTTGCTCCTCAGGGATGGGAGGGGACCCTGTACCTTTTCTCCGATCTCCGTCTGGTCCCCACCAGGCAGCATCTCCAGGTCAGCTAGCAAGGCACAGGCCTCCAGTGCCCGCTGGTAGCGCTTGGGGTCCAGGGCTTGGCCAAACAGCACGTTTTCCTGAAGAGTGCAGTTCTGGATCCATGCCTG
Organism: Cheirogaleus major; assembly: GCA_963574435.1. Classification (NCBI taxonomy): domain Eukaryota; kingdom Metazoa; phylum Chordata; class Mammalia; order Primates; family Cheirogaleidae; genus Cheirogaleus; species Cheirogaleus major. The sequence continues at coordinate 19,391 of CAUYPO010005432.1, forward strand.
CTGGGGCACGTAGGCCACGGAGCCCTGGCCACAGGAGGAGGTTACCTTGGGGCCTGCCCAAGCTATGGCTGAGCCCCATGCCCTGCCCAGGAGCCTCTGCCCCTCTCACCTTCACGTGCACTGTGCCTTCCAGCTTCTCCATTTCTCCCAGCAGGGCAGACACCAGGGAGGACTTCCCACAGCCCACAGGCCCCACCACAGCCACCAGTGCCCCTTTGGGGACTTGGATGTCTAGCCTAGGGGCAAGGAACCCAGGAGTCCAGTCAGCCGTGGGGACCAGGGTTTTGGTCTCCAATCTTCCACCTGGAGACTCAAGCCCTCCTCCCTTCCAGACACCACCCTGGCCAGCTGAGGCTCTTCCTGCATCCAAAGACCCTGGGGGCGGCGGCTGGGTGCTGCTATTGATCTGAACTTCAGCCCACTATGGGTATCAGAGAAGGAATGGGAGAAGCTGGTACCTGAGCAGGGTGGGGGGCAGGTCCTGAGCCCAGGTGAAGGTGCCACAGTGTATGGTGATGGCATAGCCTGGGAGGACCAAGGTGAATAGGGTCAGGGAGGGATGGGGGGAAGAGGACAGGGGAGAGGGGAGGAAAGCCTGGGCCAGGGGAGGGGAACCCGTCGGGGGAGGAAGGGAGAGTTACAGAGAGCCCTGGGGGGCAGAGAACAGTTAACTTGGTGGAGGAGGAGGGGGTCCCAGAGTTAAAGCAGATGTGAAGAGGAAGAAGAGGAGTGTTGTGACAGGACAATGAGAGAACTTGGAGCAGAGGATTTTCCGGAGCCAGGACTGGGGTGAACAGCCCAGGAGGAGGGTCTCTGGACCTGGAGAGATGGTCTTTCTTTCCACACACTGGAGGTCAAGTTCATCTTGGCGCAGGAAATGCTGGATCCGTTTCAGAGACACACTGGTCTGCAGGAGGGTGAGTCAGCCTTGGAGACTGTGCTTTTTCCACCCCAACTCCCACCCCTCCTCCTACCCCTGCCCTGTCCCCAACTTCCTGCACTAGGCAGGGCCCCAGAGGGCCCAGACAATGACACTTGGGCCCCTCCCATGACTGAATCTTCCAAGGCTCCCACTGCCTAAAGATCAAGTCCAGGCTGGTAAGAGGAGGCTGTCTCCGGAGACCTCACCTGACCTCCCGTGACTCCAAATGACTCCTGATCCCAGCGACCTCATTCAACCTTGAACTACTCTTCAGAACACCAACGGCCCTTCCCTGATTCCAGCAACTCTCCCTGATTATCCCTTGACCCTAAGTGACCTTTCCCTGACCTCGACAACCTGCCCTAACTCCAGCGGAATCCCCAGCTCCACGAGCGGTTACCTGAGTCAGGTTGCTGATTAACTGGGGCACCATTTGGAGGGGAGTCTTTAAGATATTGAACAAGGACACGGACACAAAGGCCTTCTCAGCGTCCAGCACATTGTTCTGGTCCACGCACACGTACACCCCGAGGGTGATCAGGGTCACCTGGGCAGAGTGCGGGTGGGTGTCGGCGTGGAGTCTGCTGGGCCCCAGCCATATCGGGGCACCCACAGCCCCGGGTTGGCCCGCTGGGAGGCAGGAGCCCAGCCCCGGCAGAGAGCCTTACCAGGAACGGGGTACAGGTCCAGAAGAAGGTGGAGAGGGCATGGAGGTAGGCCGCCTTGCGCAGCAGCTGGAGCTCGCCCTGCCTGATGCCTTCCACCTGCCCCGAGAAGCTGGGCTCCCAGGCGTACAGCTTTAGCACCTTGATGCCAGCTAGGATCTCGCTCATCAGCCTGATGCGTGAGTCCTTGAGCTTCATTTGCTGCACCTGCACGGTGCAAAGAGTCTCGGTGACACACCTGCTGCCCTCCCCGGCCTCCCACCCTGTGCCGGAATGCCCAGCCCTTGCCTCCCTCATGTCCTCTGCCTCACCAAATCCAGCTCCACCCTCAGTGCCACTGTCACTGACCCCTTCCTTGGGTTTGTAAGGCACGTGGCACTTCCCTCTCGTTCCATAACCCTCCCTTTATATAGCTTTCCCTATCAGACTGTGAGCTCCTGACGGTATGAACTGTTCATTTCTCTGCTCTTCCAGATGCTAACCCAAGGCTTGGCACGCCGGATGAGTTCATTCATTCACCCCCTACTTACTGGGTGCCTACCATGTGCCAGGGCATGTGCTGGACATGGAGGATGTCCTGATAAGCAATTCAGACAAGGCCCTGACCATGATACAGCTGACAGTATGATGGAGGAGGCGGATAATGAGCAAACGATTACCTAAATTAATGCTTAATTAGAAATCATTATGCATGCTCTGGAGGGAAATAACATTGCAAGACAGCAATGGGGTGGGGGCAGGGAAACAAACTTAAACTGAGTAATCAGGGTGGGCTTCTGGAGGAAGTCACGTTTATGCTGAGATGTAATGGAAGGAAAGGAGCTGGCAGGTGAGAAGGGGTGAAGAGCATTCCAGACAGAGGGAACGGTATGTGTGGTGGCCCAGAGGTACACTGAGTTTGGTGCTTTGAAGAAAAAGAAAGAAGTCCAGGCTGGCTGAAACTTGGCCATGCCCCTGGGTGGAAGGGGTTGGGGTGAGGGATTGGCAAGGTAAGCAGGGGCCTGGTGGGTGGTCTTAGGGAGTTTGTCATTTATTCTATGGGCAGTGGGAAGCTAGTGAAGACTTCAACACATGTTTGCAAATGACAGACTGAATGACTGGCTATTATGCTTAGTGGGGAAAGATTTCATTAGACCAGAAGACTCAGGTTTGAGTCCCAGCTCTGTGTGATTCTGGACTGCCATAATTTCTCTGGGCCTTGGTTCCTGAGCTGCAAAATGAGAATGTTACTAAAACTCTCTCAGAGCTGTGAGGGCAGAGTGAGCTATGGTTTGTGCAAGTGGCTAGCAGTCGTCCATACTCAGTGAGCAAGGCGGTGGAGGGGCCCCCAGGTTAGTGAACAGCCTTCCCCGGGCAGCTGGCCAGGTGTTCCAGACAGGGCCCATGCACCTGTGGTAGCGCCTACCTGTAAAGCACGCATCTTCATGGCCACAGCTCCATTGAGTGGGATCAGCAAGACCATGACAGCAACGCCAGCCAGGGCAGAGGGACCCAGGTTCTGAGGAGGCACAAACAGATAGATGAGACAGGTGAACAAATAACCAAAGTCTACAGACAGAACCTAACAAACAGGCCTGTTGACATGAAACGTGGAGCTGGGCAGGAAGCCAAAGATGGTGGTCGGCAAACAGATCAGGACAGAACGACCACACATTTGCAGAAGCAGCCAGCCATCAGGTAATGACCATAGGGACAAACAGCAGATGTAGAAGGGTGTCCAGACACACAGCATGGCACACATAGACAATGACAGCCAGAGTCACACACATCCTGCCTCCAAGACCCTTTTTCCTTCCCTGGCTTCTGCGGGAAGGGTAACACGCAGGTTGGAAGGATTCAGTTGCAGACACAAGCATCCTTGAAGTCTTGCTCCTCCTCCCCTGCCCCCAGTACCTAGGGAAGCTCTGGTGTCTATGCCATATCCTCTCTGCCCACCCAGAATAACCCTCTCTTTTTCCCCTTACTTTTCTTCCTTCTTTTCTCTCTCCCTCCTTTTCTGCCCCACCTCCCTGCCTCTCTCTCCCCTGCCCTCTCTCTCTCTCTCTCCCTTCCTTCCTTCCTTGATTTTTTTTTTTTTTTTTGACAAGAGTCCCTCTGTTGCCTGGGCTAGAGTGCCATGGCGTCAGCCTAGCTCACAGCAACCTCAAACTCCTGGGTTCAAGCGATCCTCCTGCTTCAGCCTCCCGAGTAGCTGGGACTACAGGCTCACATCACTACCACACCTGGCTACTTTTTTCTATTTTTAGTAGGGGAGGGTGGCGGGGTGTCTTGCTCTTGCTCAGGCTGATCTCAAACTCCTGACCTCAAGCAATCCTCCTGCCTTGGCCTCTAAGAGTGCCAGGATTACAGGTGTGAGCCACCACACCCGACCTCTTTCTTTTTAGAGATGTGGTCTTGCTATGTTGCCCAGGCTTGAATGCAGTGGCTATTTACAGGTATGATCATTACACACTACAGCCTCAAACTCCTGGGCTCAAGTGACCCTCCCAACTCAGCCTTCTGAGAAGCTGGGACGACAGGAACCCGGCTATATATTTTGTGTGTGTGTGTGTGATGGAGTCTTACTATGCTGCCCAGGCTGGCCTCGAACTCTTGGGCTCAAGCAACCTTCCTGCTTCAGCCTACCAAGTAGCTGGGATTATAAGCATGCGCCTGGGCCCCAGAACAGTCCTCTCTTGTCCCTTCTGCAGCAAGGTCAGAGGAAGGGGCAGAGGTCAGGGTTCGAGTTACCTGCCAGAGGAAGTAGATTGCCAGGATGATCTGCAGGGGTGCCGACCACACCAGGTTGAGGTAGGGGGCAAGGTCCATGAAGCGCTGGGCGTCCACTGACATGAGGTTGACAATTTCCCCCACAGTAGATGCACGTTTGACCGAACTGGTGATCACCAGAGCCTGCAGGTGGACAGCAGAGCAGGGGACTCAGCTGCGAGCCTCTCACAAGCTGCCCAGGGCTGGCCTGCCCGCTGCTCCTTCCACGCCCTACCCCAGCTGACCTTCCTGTAGATGACACCTATGATCCCCGTACGGAACCGCAAGCCCAGCACGAAGATGCACTGGTGATACTGATTTAAGATCAGCGTCTGCATCACGGAGCACACGAACATCAGCCCGGCCACCAGGAAGCCCCACCAGGTGGGGGCCGAGGGGTTTGAAATAAACCTGATCAGGATACTGTGGGGAAGAGAGAAGCGCGAGGTGGGTGGGGGTGTCCGATGTCCCAGCTTCTCCCTTCTCTGTGGCCTCCGCTTCCACACTCAGCCTCCCCAGCAGCGCCTGCCTCTGCAACCTCTCAGGTGGGGGCTGCCAGCCCGTGCCCACACCCCACTCCCTGCCCCACCCCCAGGCCGGGAGGGTTAGCCCAGCTGCCTCAAGACCATGACCTCCATCCTTGCGCCAGTCTGCTGCCTTCACCTCCTTCCCTATCCCCCGTGGGCCCTGCCACCCACTCTGTCTGTGGCTCCACCACCAGCCTCGCCCGCCTGCCTCTTACCTCCTGAACCACACGGAGGAAGGCGGGCTGCCGAGGGCTCCGCAGTCCGCCACAAGACCACAACAGACTCGCCCCTCAAATCCATCCTCCCAACTGCAGGAGCCCCTGGCACTGCCCAGTGACCTTCTGCAGGTCCCTAACCCACCTCCGCTCCCAGGGCCTTCTTCACCCCTCTCTTCTTAGCTTCTGGCCTGTCCCCATGCCCTGCCCCTCTCAGCGGCTGTCTTCCCACTCAACCACCCACTGAGAACCCTGCCACCCACACCCTGCTCTCCAAACATCCACCCTCTTCCTTTCCTCCTGCCTCGGAAGAGGAGTGCCCTCCAACTGTCATGGCTGCCCCTGCCCCCGGGAACGCGCTCCGTTCTTGCCACTTTCCCCGGTCCCCACCGTCTTCCCCTCTGCCACCCGCTCTGCCTTTCGCCTATTGACAGGTTGGGACCCCTGGAGCCCTCCAGCCAGGGTCATAGGCAGGCCTCCCTGCTGTTACAGGTTGAGTTGTGTCTCTCTGAAAGGTAAGCTCAGGTCCCAAGCCCTGGTGCCTGTGCATGTGACCTCATTTGGAAATAGGGTCTTTGCGATGAGGTCATATAGGAGTAGGGTGGACTCTAATCTAGTGACTGGCATCTTTATAAGAGAAAGAAGAGGGAGAATTGCAGACACACACACACGCACACACACACACACACACACAGGAGAACATCACGTGAAGACAGAGATCAGAGAGGTGCACCTACTAGGCAGGAACGCTGAGGGTTGTCAGACACTACCAGAAGCTAGGAGAGAGGCATGCGACAGATCCTCTGCAAGGAACCAACCCTGCCGACACCTTGATTTTGGGCTTTTGCCTCCAGAACTGTGAGGGAATCAATTTCTGTTGTTTTAAGCCACCTAATCTGCAGTGATTTGCTACCATAGCCCTAAGAAATGAATACCCCTTTCTTTTTTCTTTTCTTGAGATTGGGTCTCTGTCTGTCACCCCAGCTAGAGTGCAGTGGCATGATCATAGCTCACAGCAACTTCGAACTCCTGGGTTCAAGCAGTCCCTTGTCTCAGCCTCCTGAGTAGCTGGGACTACAGGCATGCACCACCATGCCCGGCTAATTTTTCTATTTTCAGTAGAGACAGGGTCTCGCTCTTGCTCAGGCTAGTCTAGAACTCCTGAGCTCAAGCGATTCTCCTGCCTCGGCCTCTCAGAGTGCTAGGATTACAGGTGCCAGCCACTGGCCGATACCCCTTTCTTTACAGCAAGTTTCTAGGCCTGCAGCCCCTGCTCTCAGGCCCTTCCGCTCTGTCCCAGCCTCTATTTTTGCAAAGTCAATTACCAACTCCATGGTGCCTCCCACAGGCTCTATTTTACTGGCCATCTTTCTTCAGTGGAGGTTACTCCCTTCATCGCCCCACCCCCGGAAGCACTTTCTGCACTTCACTCCTCATTCCAGGTTCTTTTCTTTTCTCAGCTCTGGCCCCTCCAGTCTGGCCTGTGCTCACCCCTGGCCTGTCGGAATTCCTAGGGCTCTGCCAGGGTGCTCTGCCATCGTCCCTTGCACGGGCTCTCTGGGAGTGCCGAGCCACCCATGTGGGACTGTGGGCTTCCACTGCTGGCCCTGATAATGTGACCTCCAGCTAGCTGGGCACCCTCCCAATCCCAGATGGCCCATCAGCATCGCCCACCCAACACGGCCACCTCACTCCTGCTGAGCCCAGCATCTCAGCAAGAGGTCCATCATCCTCCAGTCCCCCAGGCCAGAGCCCAGGTAGTCCCTGCCTTTCCCTCTCCTTGGCCACACACCCAGCTCCGGAACGGCTCCCAGGGAGGCTTATCTCATGCCTGGCTTGGATCTGACAGGTTGGCCCACTTCCACCCACCAGCCCTGCCCTGCCTTCCCCGCCCTGCTGACAGGAGAGCCTCTAAACTCAGAAACACCTGGAATCCCTGAGTCATGCTGTTTCAGGCCTTTGTGACTAGCTTAGGCTGAACTTTCCCCTCTATCTTTGCCTACTTGTCCCTCCAAACCGGTGACTTCCTGAGCTGGCGAGGGTTCCCTGCTCTGTCCCAGGCTGGCTTTCTTGGCCTCCCAGGCCTTTCCAGACACCTGAGTACAGCTCTGCCCCGCTTATTCCAACTGATGTACATGCTGGTTTCTCCCACAGACCTCAAGACCATATCTTTTTTTTGGTTTTTTTTTGAGACAGAGTCTTGCTTTGTTGCCCGGGCTAGAGTGAGTGCCATGGTGTCAGCCTAGCTCACAGTAACCTCAAACTCCTGGGCTCAAGTGATCCTCCTGCCTCAGCCTCCCAAGTAGCTGGGACTACAGGCACAAGCCACCACGCTCAGCTAATTTGTTGTTTCTATTTTTAGTTGACTGGCTAATTTTTTTTTTTCTATTTTTAGTAAAGATGGGGGTCTTGCTCTTGCTCAGGCTGGTCTTGAACTCCTGACCTCAAGCAATCCTCCCACTTTGGCTTCCCAGAGTGCTAGGATTACAGGCGTGAGCCACTGCGCCTGGCCCTCAAGACCATATCTTGTTTATCTCTGTATCCTTAGTGACTAGCACCATCCTGGTACCCTGGAGGCTCAACAAATGTTCATGGAACAAATGAATGCACACTTGGAGGGGGTCCGGGCTCAGCTGCTAGGCAGCTCTCCCTCCCTCCCCTTCATTTGAGAGCTCCTTCTAGTCCGAGCCACTGCTGTGACAGATGGCAGAGCCCGATGGTGGTGAAAAGCGCACCGGAGCTGGAGTTCCAGGCCCTGGACTCAGATCTGATTCCCTCTTTGTTAGCTGTGTGCCCTTGGCCAAGTCACTTCACCTCTCTGAGTTTCTGCTTTCTCATTTGTAAAACAGGAGTGAGGGTTCTTGTGCACAGGACTGCTGGAAATATTTCCAGAGAGGACGCTTGGTAACATATTCACCCTGGTACCTGGCACGCAGGGTGCACCCAGCGAATCCGAGTTGGATGAGAATGGGGAAGCTGAGGTGAGAGGCAACGCCACTTGCCAAGGGTCACACAGGAAGTGGAGATAGCCCCTCCCGCTCCCGGCCTGGGGTTCTCTTCACCGAGTGTCGTTCCTTCCTCTGGGCCCAGCCCCCTGGCAGGCCCGCGGCAAGAGGGAGCATGGAGAGACCTGAGCAGCTGCGGATTGACGAAGGACAGCAGGTCCTGGACGAGCTTGAAGCAGACGCCGATGAGGAAGCTGGGGCCAAAGGTGGCCAGCATGGCCCACAGGAACGAGGGCCCCCCTGGCCTGGGCCGGGCCCGCAGCAGCGCCTCGTCTTCACCAGAGACGTTCTTCCCAGATGCCACCGCAGCCTGGCGTCTGGTCCGGGGAGGAAGGAGCAGTGGGTGGAATGGGCGCGGGGCCCCATGGAGCCAAGGGCCAGGCTGGGCTGGCTGGGAGTGAGGAGGAGGAGGAGGAGGGAGCTGGTTTTTGGCTCTCAGAACTGACAGGGTGAGCATTGTGTGGGTGACTCTGTCTTCAGGTGCTAAAGGGCATCTGCAGGGGCGGGGTGGGGGGGGGGACGACAGACTGCCACCCTGAGGACTATGAAACCCAGCTCCTCCCAGCCCCTGGTCTCTCCCTGGCGCCCCAGGGCTGGCTCCAGGGCGGACGCCGGAGCGAAGGGGAGATGAGGGCAAGGATGGCCGGTGGCGCAGGCGCTGGGCAGCTGAGCAGGGCGGGCTTGAAGGTGGCGCGGAGGGACAGAGAGGGGTGCAGCAGGCAGACTGGGGGCCCACAGGTCTTCCCAGAGGCTCAAGCCATGGAAGCCAAGACACTGCTAGCCAGGCCCAGTGTTTGTTCCTCCACCAGCTAGTGGCAACCAGGAGCCTGGGCTGAGTGAGCACTGAACTCTGAGGTCATGAGTGGGAGGAAAGAGGGTTCAATCCTGGGGGCAGAAGTGGCTGGGGAAGGATGACTCTGAGCCCAGCTCTCTCGGCCGGGCAGTTGGCCAGAGACAGAAAGAGGAGGCTGGGCTGGGGTGGGAGTGTGCTGGCTCCTTCCTCTCCTGGAGGAAGTCCCTGGAATCGATCCTGTAAGTCAGGCAGCGTAGTGCAGTGGTGAGCACTGCCCTTCTGGGGCCAGACAGCTGGGTGTGGAGTCCAGCTCTGCCACTGTCAACTAGGGGACCTTGGGCCTAGTTGTCCCCATCTGTAACATGAGGACAACAGAACCCACACTGTAGGGCTGCTGAGAGGTTAAATGAGTTAATCTCTTAGGACGGGGCCTGGCTAGCAGTTAGTGTAGGAAAGAGCCAGCTGTTCTCCTGCCTCGCTAGAGCTGGGGAGAGCTAGCCCTGTCCAGGCATAAGATTCCCACATAATGGCCCTGTGGCCACCAAGAAATCACCTGCACCTGCTCTGTCCGCCACCCCATGTGACCATCCAGGCCCACTAGCATCATATGCAAGGGACCCGGGGTATGTGAGGGGCTGGGCTGGGGGGCACGGGGACACAGGGCTCACCCTGGCGCCTGCTTTTCCTGCTTCCTCCATGCCTCCAGCAGCCGCTGCACCACCTTGTGGGATTTGTCCTCCTCATTGAGTGACCAGAGGTCCTGCTCCTCCAGGGGACGCCGGTAGCCGAGGATGGCCATCCTGGGTAGGGGGGTGGAGGTGGCAGGCAGCCCCACATAGGGTCAGAATTTAGCAGCCTCGAGCTGGGGGCCGGTGTCTCCAGGGCCCCAGGGTCTCCAGAAAGGAGGGTCTCCCTTGGGTGCTGTGACCAAGGGAGGTGTCTCCGTTCCCACAGTGAACAGGCTGGAGGTCTGTGCCTCCCTCTCCCAAGGTCCTACCTCTAGCCGCTCCCCCCCTCCTGCCCACATGCCCCATCTCTCCCAGGCCCTGGGGATGAGGTCCGTGCTGGCTTGGGCCCTGTGTGAAGACACGCTTGGTGGATTCAGCCCTGGCCTCAGGTGCTTCCCCAGTGTGGCAGGTTAATGAGTTGTCACTCAGGTCACAGACACAATTATCCTGCCCAAGCCATTCTGAGGGATAGCCAAGAAGATGACAAGCTGCAGGTTTATCCCAGACGGAAATGCTGGGAACTAATTACAGTCTCCTTCCAGCCCCCGGGCCTGTCCCCGGGGCCACCAGATGCAGGGCTGGCCTGCAGCCTGGGAGCAGAGCTGGGCCAGGCCAGGCCTCTGCACCAAGCCATGCAGCCCAGACAGACACTCTTCCCCACTGTCACCTGCCCCCGGGCCAGCCAGGACCCTGAACTTCTGACCTGCTCCCCTTCCCCCACCTCACCTCCAATCTCTCCCCCTCCCTCTGGCCCAGGCTGAGGAAAGAGCCAACTTACTTTGTGAACCACCAGAAAGACAGGCGGGAGAGAAAGCCAGCACTGGCCTCTGGACAGGGGTTCTAGAAGGTGAGAATGGGATGGTGGAATCAAGAATGCCCACCACCCTCTCAAAGCAGGGGAGAGGAAGGGAGGAGTCCCTCGCTCCTTCCTGCTCCAAGCCCCAGCACACAGATTATGGAGGTGACATCTCTCCCCCTTTGGGGGCTGCTTGCAAGGGCTGAGTTGTGAGCTGCGGAACCCCCACACCTTCTATGGCAAACTCACAGGTTCAACATTCTTTTGGGAGAACAGCGGTGGTTTCTCCCTGAAGCAGGACAGGATGAGCGCAGACAACACCAGGGCAAAATAGATGTAGAAGGTGGTGAAGCGAAAGGGGTCTGAGATCCTGCCCTGAGGGGAGAGGGGAGGGAGGTCAGAATCGCCAGGGGAGCCTGGGCCTGCAGTCCTGCCCTGGGGAGAGCCCCGTGCGGCAGCTCCTCTGGGGTGGGAGGCAGTCCCTGCAGGATTCTGGGGGAGAGGGAAGGACCACAGGGCTGGGGTTCAGTGAGGACTTGCCCCAGGCCAGACATTGTGCCAGCACTTGACCTTCACAGTCTCGTCTAACTGGGACGACAACCTACAGGCAGGAAATCTCAAGACAGGTGAGGGAATGAGGCTCCAAAGGGTTAAGCAACAGGCCCAAGATCACATAGGGAATAAATGGATCATCCAGAGCCTGTGCTCCCAGCCACTCTCCTTGACTACATCCCAACGAGATGGGGAGGCACTAGAGGACTCCCAGGGTTCCATCCACCACCCAACACCACCTCCATCCAAGGTCAAGAGGAAGGCCAGGGACCAAGGAAGGTGGGAAGAGAGGGGCACAACGTGCTAAAGGGACTTCTAGGTAAGACAGAACTTACACACGTGTTCATTACGAAGACACTGACTGACACCCACATCAGACATCGAGCTTGGTGCTGCTGCTGGTGCAGGGGGCGGGGGAGGGGTGCTACAGAACAGCCCCCTGCAATCCCATGACCATCAACAACGGCAGGGTCTTTGTCCCATTCCCGTGTGTTACACTGGTGCCCCCTCCCCAGCCTGCTTCCAGGCAGAGATGCAGCAAATGGGGAACACAGATTGAACAGGAGGTCCTGGGGGCAGTGGGGAGGGGCCTGGGACCCATCAGTGACCTTGAGCTCTGAGGTCACCCTCCTAGACAGGGCTGGCCCTGGCAGGTTCCCCTCTCTACCCTCTCCCCTTACCTCTTCCTTGGCTAAAAGGATCTTGGAGCGGAAGGGGACGATGGCGCACAACACACACAGGAACCAGAAGATGATGAGGACCCCCGAGGACTGCACGCCCTGCAGCCGCTCATACTGGATCAGCAGGGTGGCCAACAGCTGTGCAGGGAGGGCAGCGGAGGCCCGGGCAGGGCACACACATCTGGACCTGCCTCCTTCCTCCCCATCCACCCCCATCCTCTTCCCACTCCCGGTGTCCAGCCTTCTCCACAGAGCCCGGGGTTCCCCCATCACGATCCACAACCCAGACCCCCACCCAGCATCCTGGGCCCCACACTGACCATGGTGACCCCCACAACCAGGGGGGTGACAAAGAAGATGGGGGCAGGGGCCCAGCCGTGGATCAGGCCATGGAAAGAGTAAAAAAGTTCCGCCCAGGAGACACACCACAGCAGGACGCCCAGGACCTGTGAACGGGGCACAGGTTGGAGTCCGCATCCCCAGAGATAGAGACAGTCCTGCTGGGGTGGGGTCTTTGCACCTGAAGCCACCAGACCTGCTTGGGCCTGGCTCTGAGGGCTGGGAAGGGTCCTGGCCAGAAGCTTCTTGGGAGTGGGGAGAGCATTGCTGAACTTGCTTGAACTTTCCCAAGCCAGGAATATCTCAGCTGGCTGTAGACCCAGTTGGCTGGCTGCCATGCCCCAAGCTGGAGGACAGGTGAGGCTGGGGAACCTAGTCCAGCCGAGGAGGGTGGTGGGTAAGGGAGGGGCTCATTAAAAGCAGAATCCTCTAGTCCCAGCCCAACCCATAGGAGAGCCCTGAGCCCCTGACCGTCTTGAGCCTGGACAGGTGGGAGAGGATGATGTAGCCATGATGGTGGTGCCGCAGGTAGAACAGGTAGCAGGGCAGAGCAACCCACAGGTAGATGCAGGGGATCCAGGCCAGCAGGGAGTTCTGGAAGCAGGGAGTGAGGTCCGGGTTGTCCGTGTGCACAGATAGGTTGGAATCCTGGGGACAGAGAGGACAATTCAGTGCTGTGGCAGCCTCTAGAGAATTGGGCTGTCCCTTGAGAGCATCTCTCTGGGTGGGCCAGAGAGATGCTCCATCCAAGATAGGGATGGGGTGGAAGAAAGGTGAAGAGGAGGGAGCTTAAGTATGCAAATGAGCAGGTGCTGTCCTGAGTGTGAGTTCTCCAAGGAGGCCATGGCTGCCTCCATTTCTTCATATTTTCTTTCTCTCAATGAGTTATAATTTAAGAGCAAGAAAACTGCACCCATTTAAAGTGTGCAATTCAATGAGTTTTGACAGTTTAAGACAGAGAAATATTGCCTCCTGTGGTGCATGGGCCAGATAGAGGAGGTATAATTCTGGATTAGTTAGTTTATATATCAAGGTCATGCCCCTGGCTGAGCCATTTACTATCTCTGCAAATTGACTAGCACCAGGAGAAGCAATGTCTTCCCAGCCAGAAAGCTTGAGTTGTTTGTTTTGTTTTGTTTTTGTTTTTGTTTGTTAAAGATGTCAAAACATCATAATATACAGAAAATAAAAAATATGTATATAATACAATAGTTATCTTTTTAGTTACATATTCACACATCAAGCTATTTTCATATATAATCTGAGAAAGATGTCTTGAAAGATCATTATGTATAAAGGAGGCTGATTTGACAGTTGTATACACCTGCAAAGCCATTGCCACAATAAAGATATAGAAAGAATATTTCCACCATTCTGCAAGTCTCCTTGTCCTTTGCATCTGTTCCTCCCAGGCTCATCTGCTTTCTATCATTCTACATTCCTACTCTTTTGTATCAAAGTGATATATGCACATAGTTTAAAAGTCCCCTTCCTGGCCAGGCACAGTGGCTCACGCCTGTAATCCTAGCACTCTGGGAGGCTGAGGCGGGCGGATCGTTCAAGGTCAGGAGTTTGAAACCAGCCTGAGCAAGAGCGAGACCCCATCTCTACTAAAAATAGAAAGAACTTAATTGGCCAATAAAAATATATAGAAAAAATTAGCTGGGCATGGTGGTGCATGCCTGTAGTCCCAGCTACTCGGGAGGCTGAGGCAGAAGGATTGCTTGAGCCCAGGAGTCTGAGGTTGCTGTGAGCTAGGCTGACTTCATGGCACTCTAGCCCAGGAAAACAGAGTGAGATTCTGTCTCAAAAAAAAAAAAAAGAAAAGAAAAGAAAAAAGAAAAAAGAAAAAATACATTTGGGGAGCAAGAGGCTTCTCTCTACACTGACACTATACCACATAGGATCAATTCCAATACTATTGTCTCTTTGTTTAGATGTTCACTGTCAGTAATCTGAGCTGCCATAGTGCTCTATTTACTCCTTTTGTGTTGCATTTGTATTTATGCCTGAAATTAGCCATCCCTAGTTTTTAAGTTTTATGTCTCATTTTTTTTATCTTCTGAAACACCCTACCAGAGCCTTACATATAGAAGTACTCAATAAATATTGATAGAATGAATAATTAATGTAGGAGGTAATACTGCAATTTCTAAATAATGTTATTCATTGGATTTATATTTTTTCTTTTTCAGAATGAAAGATTGATCGAAGAAGTAATAACAAGATAAAAAAAGTAGACAATCAGGAGGTGAAGTGAGGAATAGTGGGTAACTGGATGTAAGATGCCATGCTGAAAATGGTGACAGTCACAAGGAGAAAGATCCCATTTCATATTCATGATTCCCTTCGAGCAATGCCAAGACCACCAAGATTCCTGCTTTAAGTGTATTCTTATATCGAGTCTCACTCAAAATTTATTGTGTATGAATATGTACGCAATTACTTGCAAGGATCTTTAGAGAGCAGACTCCTTTGTCACCAGTCCCCAGGCACTGTGACAAAGAGAATATTAAAAGACTCAAACTGGCTAAGATCCAGGAGGAAGTAGGCAGACTGAAAAGATAAGGCAGGTAGTTAATCTTCTGGAAGGTACTGCAGGTAAAGACAGGTTTGTTCACCCAGCTCACTGTCTCAACTCTACTTTTGTTTGATTTGTTATCTTACCCAATGGGAAATCTATGTCTTGACATTGAATCAGAAAGCAAGGAAGGCCTAGGTCACTAAATAAATTTAGTCAATGAAAGAGAAAAAAACCTTTAGTCAAACTTTACGCCAGAACTGAAATCTGGGAAAACTCTGGCTCCATGTATGAATGGCTCTGAGTACATTTATTATGACTAGAGGAAAGAGAAACCAATGAATTGGCAATGAGCTTTATTATTACAAAGCAATGATTTTTGTCATTAAATAATAACTCTAGATGAATATCTCAGCCAGAAAATTACATTTGTTGCAGAAAATGATATTATACATATTACCATAAAGATGACATCCCAATTGTCAAAAACATTAAGTGCTACCTAGGTAGATAGCATAGACACTATAGAATTCTCAACTGACTGAATGTTTTACATTTATTCTCTAATGTGCCTTTACTTAGCTTGATATAAGTAAATGTAGTATTTTAATAGACTTAATATCAGCTTGCAGGACAAGCTCATTTTTATCATTTTATAAAATGCAGACCACATGATTGGTATGATGACATTGTTTCCTCTAAAAATGTACAGGAGAAAAAAATTGTATGCTGTATAGCAGATGATACTGTGAGGTTTTTCTCGACATTATTTTTAAATGTGCGGTTTAGAGATTAATATAAGGCAGTCAGAATAATATTATGGGCCTTGATAAAATGTTTGCTTTAGAATTTTTTCTGTACATGGGCATAAATTGAGAAATGGTTATGGGACTTACTCCAAGACATTGAGGCCCAAACAGAGATTTCCTGGGTTTTTCTAGAAGAGGTGCTTTCTCATTCTTATGTGAGTTTAAATAACTCTCTTTCTCTCAGCATCACGGTGTATGGTTGTAAAGTCACAGGGAAACAACTAAGGATGAAACCCAAAACCAAAGGAGGGAACATCCAAAGGACCACAAAGACATTGAACAAAAGCCATTGAATTTTGCTGACTCTAAAGCTC